>VWZT01007767.1:321640-337043 GCA_013397055.1 Pachycephala philippinensis
GCCGGTACACCCCGCCGTACCCTGCGGTACACCACGCCGTACACCCCGCCGTACCCTGCGGTACACCACGCCGAGGCGGCGCAGCTGCTCCAGGCTGACGGCTCGGTTGGGCCGCTGCCGGTGCGGCGCCCGCTGGTCCTCCTGGGACTCGTCCATGTACCAGGCCTCCACCATCGCGCCGCCACAGCGTCCGCGGGGCCGGGCTGAAGCGCGTCCCGCCCCGGCGGAGCTCCAGGGCCCGGCAGCGAGCGGGACGGGCCCGCCCCGCGGCCTGGGGCACAGCCTTTAAGGGCGCCATGAGCAGCTCGAAACTCGCTGAACAGGGCTCCGAGCGGTGCGGAGCGCGCTGCTTTCGTGTGAGGGAACAGCTCCAGGCTGAGAGCCGAGGCTCCCCGAGAGAGGGGCCGGGGCTCAGGGCTTCTCACCCGCACCAGGCCCCCGGGTAATCCGACCGACCGGCCCTGGTGTTTGCGTAGTGTCTGCCCTGGCTGTAATGCTCTGACAGAACTTACTGGTACGTCTCAGGCTTAAAGGCCTGCATTGCAAGCCCACAGTATGGAAAAATAAAGAAATTAGGAGAAAAAAAAGTGTTTAGACATGCTGTACAGAAAGCTTGTGTTGTCTCCGTCCATGGAGATACATCCTCAGCGTTCTCCCTGAGCTGGAATGAACAGGACAGATTGGGGTGTGTCCCCTCCAGCCTCCACAGTTCTGAGTCTACATGATTCTATGATTCTGTATGGCAAATACACAAAGAGCCAGCTCAACATGAGAGAAGAATGGACAGACAACCGAAACAATCCCACCTTAGTGTTTTTCTTCCTAAAAAGAGTTTTATACTTACCAAAGTGTCTCAACCACTACTATTCCAATTCTTATAAAAAGGTACCAGATCCTTTTATCATACTCATGTTTAAGCAGTACTGGTTATCAAACGGACATGCTAGAAGCTGTGCTAAGGCAGATGGAGGACAAGGAGGTGATTTGGGACAGACAGCACTGAATGTCATGGCTGATAACTGCCAATATTCTCCTAAACTTGCAGTTCCCTGAAAAGAGGCCTTGGACATCCAACATCCTGTGCAGGCCCTTGAGCCCCTTTTAAGTCCTTGTGAGAAGTACTATTTGTTTTCCATCTTTTAATCAGCCTTAATCTTACAACCTTCCTCTTGGCTTTCTTCTGTCCTAAATTTCCAGAATCGGAGTCCTAAATTCCCAGAATCAGAGTAAATATTCATATCAAATTAATATAAAACTCTGTCCTATTAGATTTTCTATTATAATCTACCTATTAAGATTCAGGTAATCAAGTGGTCTAAAGTCAGTATTACACAGTTGTTATGATTTACCCACCACTATCTTAGTTTTTCCAAAGCTTCTGCTTCAAAAAAATACTGATTTCCATACAGTAAATAGGATTTACTTGTTTAACTGAGTTATGTACCATAGACAAGTTATTAGAAATCTGATCAGGGTGGTGGGTCTTTTTCTTGCAGCCAAACTTCTAAAGCAAACAGGTAATTGTGTGCATATATACAAAAGAAGCAGAGGGAGCAATCCAATCAGTGCCCTCCTTACCCCTAGATGAGCTTTAATGTACAGTTTTGGATAAGAGAAAAAAAACAACCCTCACTGACCTATTAACTACTGGCTAGCCAGTTTCCTCCTCCTACCACAACCATGCGACTAAATATGTACAACCTCATACTTTGCCTCAGGAAAGATATTATAATACATGAGAACTATTAAGTAACAAGCTTCTGCAGCCCTGACCATTCTGTATAGCAATTAACAAATACAAAAACATTTCAATGACTTCTAGCTTAAGCCCTACTATTCAGTCGTACAAAGGTATCACAGAGAAGTTGAGACAGATAACACAACAAACCCGTTTGCTTTTCCTGTATACCTGCATAGAAAATAAACCCATGTTGATTACTGGTAATTACTCTCCAATTCAAGTGCACATTAGCCATTCCATTAATCTCATAATTGACTGGAAAAAATAAAGTCAAGCACTTAACATCCGGAAGATATGGAGAAGTTTATCATCTTCTAGTCCCATTTCAGATGAAATGGTCAATTACTACCTTTGGGACAACACTGAAGAGGAAATAACAATGCTTATGAGCACCAGTATGCATAAAAAAACCTACTTAATAGAAACAGGAAGCCAGAGACAAAGAGCTTGGACATGAAGCAGGTAGAGAGAACAGTAAAAATTCATTGTTCAAGTTTTCTTGTGATCTGGCTTTTTCTTTGTTCATGCTGCCCTGCAAAATAACGTGATAAAAGAAAGCTACTGGCGCTGTACCTGACACTGTGAGGCACGCACAGGTCAGTGTTACAAGCCCATCTGTGGAGCAGTTATTGCCAGCACCAGAATGCCAGAGTAGACCAATGGACATCTGTGTTAGGTGACCTCCTATCAAATCAACCAACCCTAAAATCTGACCCAGCTATTTTGGACTGCAATATATACCTCTGTACAAAAAAAAAAAATAAATTTATTTCACTAAAAGGAAAATACAGAACACTTCAATTTAATATTATTTGTTCAGAAGCCTGTCTTTACGGTGAATCCGTAAGTACACAAGACAGCTAAAAACAGACCATAGGCCTTCCAATAGATGGAGAAAAAAACCATACTCAGTATCATCAACTAAATATTGTCTCAATTATAAAACAAATGCAATAGAAGAAAATGTGGGGTTTTCCTTCCCAGAAGTTGGTTTATATTTAGTGCTTCAGGCCAGAAAGAAGTACAGCTCAAAGTTCAACCCCAAAACAATTACAGCAGTTCAAGTTGTTGCTGTCATGTTAGGCCTTTTCCTCCCAGTACAACAGTCTCTAGTCCCAGGACATCAGCACTTTTCTTTACGAGCTCCTTCTCTTGCTAGTCTATCAGCTTCTTCATTTCCTTGGAAACCAGCGTGACCAGGAATATGCATCTGTCAGAACAAAATACAGGAGTGTTAGATTTGGAAGAAACCAGGAAGAAAGTATATACATGAAATTCGATCAAGCAACACCCTGTCACTGATAGTACCGGAGCACCTCCTCAGAGGTCCTCACCTAATATTTAGCCCTTAGTTGTTCTTCCCAGGGATTTTCATACTCACTCTTTCTCCAGGGAAAGTCTCACCAAACTGTGAAAATCCTCTTTATAGGAATTAGGAAATAGCATAAGCACCACCTAACCTATTCTTTAAGACATGCAAACAGCTCTAACTCAAGATTTCCACTTACGGAGAAGAAAGAAAAACCTCCCTGCATTCAGCGCTTAAACTGAGTTAATCTTTCCCCAAAAGCCAAAGACCTCTATTCCACTAAAAGCCATGGTAGTTACAGCACTCACTTAGGATACAGACACAGGATATTAAAAGAATCTCTCAATTTTCAGATGTCTTAATTGTCCATCCATCAATCAGGAACTGAAAAAAACTTTCAACTCTAAGCCCATCCCTGTCAGAAGTAAGGGTGGAGTAGGAAGGTGAGGAAGAAAAATCAAGCCTGCTATTTGACAAGATCTGAGAGGGGACAAGCATGAAGGTGTGCGAGATGGTATTAGATTTATATGGCAAGGGTTTGGTACCAGGTGCGGGACTGCAGGTGTGGATCCTGTGAAAAGATACCAGCAGTGCCCCTACATCAGACAGAACCAGATCCAGACAGCTCCAAAAGGGACCTACAGTTAGACACAGCTAAGCCCATCCTGATGGCTCTTCTGTGATAACATGTTTAAGAAAAGGTAAAAAAGCTGCACAACAGCCAGAGAAAAGAGTGAGAATATGGGAGAGGAACAGCTCTGCAGATGCCAATGTCAGTGCTGAAGTAGCAGGTACTCCAAGCACCTGAGCAGAGATTCCCCTGCAGTCTGTGGTGCAGACCATGGAGGACTCTCTATGCATACAACACTGCTCCTGAAGCCAAATTCTTCCCAATTTTTTAAGACATTCAGGTTTAACAAGTGTGCAAAAGGGAGTATCTTTTAATTATGTAAAATGTTCCCAAGAACAGCTTAGGTGGTCTTTAAATTTTTACAGTTTCTCCTCAACAGAAAACAGGAGTAGCTATAGTAAATCTAACCAGCCTGTAAATTGGAGTCACCAACTCTAACTGAACAACATGAACAGAATATCTGCAATAAATTCCCATTAAAAATGTGCACATTAAACATCTACATGATCCTGTTTTCTACAGAGTAAAGACAGAAGCTGAGTAAACATGCCATAAGCAGCTGCAAAGTCAATGGCACAAACATTTTCTCAAATTAGTGGTCTTATAATACAATTAGGCTAAAAATTTAAGAGCGGAAGGAATATATTCCCTAAAGTGTTAAGCACTGATATTAAGGTTTCAGAATCCAGTTACTTCTTTACTGGAGAACAAAACAACTTAAAAATTGTTATTTTAAAGACCTTTTTGCCAATTTTTCTTAGAAGAAACACAGTTAAGGCACAGAAAACTAGAGTTAGTTTATTTGGGGTTACACACACTCAGTTTTCCCAGTTTAAAGACACTCATGTGATTTCCTCCAACAAACCAGCACCTTAAAGAGTTCTGAAAAGCAAATACAGAAATTCAGCTATGACACAAAAAGACAGTTATATTCTAAGGTTAGATTTCCAGGAACAGAAATTGCATCTACGAACAAACTAAAAATCATTATTGCAGGCATTTTCTAAGTAGTAAGAAGAGACAGGAAACAAATACAAATATTAATTTAAATAAATGAAATACTGGTTCCAAGAATCTCGGTTATGTTGCTAATTTGCTTTAAACACAACAAGCAGCTTCTCTGTGTTTACAGTTTTACTTAAGGATGTGAGTCTTACAGTCCACAAAATTCTTAGTTATGACCACACTTCCAACTTTTTAACAGAAACATGTTTAAGATGTCAAAGAATAAGAAACGAGAAACTTACCCACTGAATTTCTATGTCTTTTACTAGATTATCAAGTCTTTCAAAATCTTCTTTATTTATTACACTTCCTCCTGAACTTGTTCTCCAGCCATTTGTTTTCCAGTTGTCAACCCAGCTTGTAATACCTGTGCAAAGGGAGTACCACAGTGAGAGTGCTACTGAAGAAGCCAGCAAGGATCAAGATGGAGCCAAGGGCCCTTTAACAAGACACTACCTCTGTACAAAGTCTCAGGTGAGGACACTGGAGACAAAAGATAATTCTTGTTTCATTCTCTGCTGCTGTCTTTCAGGACTGTATTTTTTTCATTACTATCTGAATTACCCAGTCATGTTTTCCCAAACAGATACTTAATTCAAAGACTACAATCTTATTTACTGCTGGCCAGAAAATTTTCTGTGTTACTCCTTAAGTAAGGATTTTTTTTTTTCAAGGTCTTAGCTGGTGTAGACAATGTAAGACATCCTTACTGCTTTTATGACCTGAACCAAATAGGAAATCACCAATCTTGCATGCAAAACCTCCTAAAAACCAAACTACATCCATTTGTACTTAGCTACCAGCCTCCTTCTCTGGCATTCTTAAATAAGAACTCCTAGACACGTCTACAAAATAACTTTGGTTAAACAAGAATGGAACCTGCACCTCAGTGACCCAAAATGCAAAATGAAACTGCAAGCAAAACCAAAGAGACTACAACAAAAACAGAGTAAGAGAGCAACATTTAATTTTCAACCATAAGTTGCACTAAGTTTTTATTTAATGTCATATTAAAAAACCCCACAAAATCAAATGTCCAAAGCAATCTGGAAACATGTACTGCCTTTGTAAAACTGAGAAAAAAAAAAGAAGGAAAAAAATACTTATGCAGTTCAAGATTATCACAGGAACAAAATCTGAAGATCTTGAGGAAAGAGGAAGAAGATTTTTTCAAAAATTAAGTCTTATTGGCTGCTTCATATGGTATTTATAGAGAATTAAATTAAGTTTTCCAAGTCTTTGAATGAAGGTGAAACTTTTAATACATACTTTGAGTACATATCATCTCTGGCTAACCTTCCAGTGTAGCGTGGAAGCTTGGAAGCAAGAGAACTTGAATGTATTTCACATGTGTGTGTTTAAGACAGCCTCTCCAATCTAACAAAAACCTACAGGTTACCACACCAACTTCCAAGTCATTTCCTGAGTACAGCTTTCACAGCCTATACATGAGCGACATTTTTTCTTGATCTTGTGTCACACTGAACACCTCAAGACAAAAATCCTGTTGTTACTTCTGTCAGCAATTACTGTAATAGACACTTGGACTCTATTTTTACTTCCTACAGTTAGCAGGCAATGTCTGATACTCTGAAGTTTTCCCCCAAGCAGTCATGAGTGAGGAGTTATGCACTGTCTTCCTCACATTCCTCTCTCAAGGACTCAGAATGTTCTGTGGGTCTTTTGTAATTCAATAGCATGCAGTGTCTTTAAGTATCAGGAAAATTAAAATTGTTAACTTACCATTAATAGTAAACTTGCTATCAGTGTAGATTATTAACTTCTTGATGTTTTGACTCTTGGCTTGCTCTATTGCTTTGCAGGCTGCCTTAAGAACATTTCAATACAATCACAGTTCAGAAAGGATTTTGACCACACGGAATTAAAATACCAACAATGTACATGATGCTAACACAGAACTGCAAAGAGCATTACTGTAACCTCTCCACCAATGGTTATCAACACGTTTTAGGGTAGAGGATCCCAAAATTATGTGCGCAGACATCTTTACGATTCAGGCAAAGAGGAAGGCGCCTAAGTTTCAATGGCAAACAAAACCTTGTAACATTCTGATGTTCAACTCTGTACTGAAGGAGTAGCTCCCTGACCCATTTTCTAACTATCAAAACCTCTATCAACTGCACACCAAGTTTTAGGCATTTTCTCCAAAACTTTGAGAAGGAAGGATTCATATCAGTTCCAACAGACTGGAACCCTTAACAGGTTGGGTTTTTTTTTGGTGCTCTGAAATATAACAGGGAAAAGCGGCAGGGTGTGGATGCAGAACTGAAAAGTTCTGAAGTTACAAGTTTGATGGCTGGCACACCAACACCACCTCTGCTTGTCTAAAATTAACTTTGTAGTTTTTAAGCAGATCAACTGCCCATTTCAGTTTGTCCAAACACAGAGTATGGCACAGCATCAATACCATAATTAAGAGATGAGAAGGGAAGACTAAATTTGCTGTTACCAACAGAAGTTAGTCAGGAGCCTAGAATTGTTTCTTAGATTTACCTAAGGAGTATGATACTCTGATTCTGCCATCATAAGTTGACTCTCCTCTTAACCAATACTCAGCAGCCCTCACTCCAAAGTCTGAAACATACACATTAAAAATGCAAAGGAATCTACATAGATTTGAGAGCCAGACTTCCCTCATGTAAGGCTGTTTAAATAGCTGTGTTTGGTGACATTTGGGAATTCTCAAGGTGAGTTACCTTGTTCAAAGCCAATAAAGACCAATAAAACTTGAAGATAACTATTTGTTTGAAGTCGTAACTCTGGATATTTTACATACTTCCCTTAGAGCTCCATACTGGTTTCTGGAAACCAGCATTGAAATAGGCATGAATGTGCTGCTGCAGTCTAATATGGAGAATTCGGGACACTGACTACTTACATGGATTTCTGCTCTTTGATTAGTCTGCCGTCCAGGAAGTCTTTCACTGGTATTTCTGTGTCCAAAGAACAAACAGTAGATTAGTTATCCCAAGTATCCAGAATGATGTAAAATGACTACACATTAAAAAGTAAAGACAAGAGAGCTACTTTTGTTTTTATAAAAAAAGGACGAATGGATATTCTACCTCTAGCTTTCACCTGCATAGAGCAACCTGCATATCTGGACCTAACATCAATGTGACATGACATTTGTCATCCTCTGTGCAAACCAACTTCTATTTTAAAACTTTCCACATTACTTGAATTCTAGCTTCAGCCCCCCCAAAATATTGTTTCCAGTTGATTTTTCCCAGAGAAGAAGCTGCTTTCTCTGTTCCCCTCAGTATCTCCTTTGTTTCATAACACTGTCATTATGAATCTCAACAGCAGAGTTTCATATTTAAAAAGATGTTGGTATTGTAAATCACATAAAAACCAAACAGAACATATTAATTAAAAAAAATCCATCCAGCTACTTACAAAGGGTGGCCTGGTCCCCAGTAGACACCTATTCCAGCACGTGCCCTATTACGTCCATTACTACTACAACAACCATCTGTATAAACAACTGCAAAGTCACCTACAAAAAATTACCAAAATCAGAAGTTCAAGCACTTCAAGAACATGGACTCATTAAGATGAAAGAAATGTTTGCCAGCATATTAATCCCCAAAACTTCCCTCCCCAGAGAGCCCTTCCAAAAGTTAACTGCAGAAGCCAAGTGAATTAGCAGTGCAGAACACAAATCTCACTGCAGCTCAACACCCTCACTATCAAACCAGTCAGCATCAAGAAGAACTTTTGCCCCAAGTCCCATACTTCTTGCTGCAGTTCATGCCTTCTTCAAAACTTCCCAGCTACAGCAATACATTTAAATATAGTCTGTAACCCAGACACACATAAAACCACACCTAGAACGATATGATTAAGCTATATGTTGGTACCAGTCAAAAACCAATCAAAATTAAACTGAAGGGCAATATGAACAAATAGACCATGGCTCACACTTTCATTTCAAAAAGCAGTAATGGGCCTAATGCTGCCATATACAAACCTCTCTGAAAGCTTTCTAATAGTTACATTTGTTTCTTCGCAGACAGTAAAAAAATGAAAAGAATTAAAGGAATGATCAAAGACCTCACCCATATATGAAAATTTATCTTCACTGACTGTTGGTGTTGGGCACGCTGAGTGTGCTTCATCATGTTTTACACGCTTTGCAATCTGCTCTTCGTTTGTAGACTGTTCATATGGCCTTTTACACGCACTACAACATACAATATTTAATTCTGGTTCCTCTCTCTGGCTACCACTTTCTTGAGTTACAGCTGGAGGACCAAGTGCCCCTTCAAAAAAAAAAAAAATCGGCAAAATCAAATTTTATTCGAAACGACTGCTTCTAAACACAACAGCCGTTGTCAGCTATTAGCAATGTTAGTCTGTTATCTGACACCACCCCAAACTATTATGCAAAAAGAGTAGAATACACCAATCATTCTTCATTCTAAATCAAACCGAAGAGGAAACAGACGTGCAAGGAACGTCAGACAAGGAACAAGCAACGCTCTCCAAGCACCCACAGAAACGCTTTCACTGCACTGGCACATCCATCGCTAGGTCCAGGGGCCAGCGCCACGGCCCTGCGCAGTGACGAGGAACGAAAAGGGGCTGGTGCCCGCGTCTCGGCAGCAGCCGCAGCGCCGGCACAGGCACCGTGCAGGGGCAGGCGGGCCGCGTCCTGCCTCCTGCCCGCCCCGAGCCCCCGGCGGGACGCTCGCCCTCCTTCCCCTTCTCCCCCCCGGGCGGCGGGACGCGCTACCTGCCGGCTCGGGCTGCTGCTGCTGCGGCTCCGGGAGGCCGGCGCGCACGAAGGTCCAGGCGTCCTTCTCGCTGGCGAACTTCTTGAAGCTAGCGAAGGGGAACTTGTTCACCTGCTCCTGGCACTCCGCCCTGCAACAGAGCGGGCCGCGGTGAGGCCGGGCCGGGCGGGTTCCCCGCTCCACCACGGCCCTTGCTCACCAGGTGCGGTAGACGCCGGTCCGCCGGCCCTTGCNNTGCGCACCGCGTAGAACATGGAGCCGCCCCTGGGGACAAAACAGGAGTGGCTGAGCACGGCCACGAACCAGCGCAGCATCGCACGGCCCGGCCGCCATCCGCGCCCCCGCCCCGGCCCGGCTCCGCTGCGCCTGCGCGGCCGCCGCACTCACGGGAGCGCCGGGGCCGCCTACGGGCCGCCGGGGAGGCCAAAGCACCGGAAAATACCACGGCGCGGGGTTTTATGTGGGTTGGCTTTTTTTGTGTGGTTGGTTTTGTTTCCTCCCCCCGCCAATAATGGTATTTTAAAAAACTACATCAGCTGTTGTTTTGGGGGTGGGGCACGAGGTGTGTGAGGTCGCAGCGGTTTTGCATAAAGCACCTCGTTCTGGAAACCGCAGTTGTTAAAAGGCAAATGAGACCTCTCAGGTGAGTTGACACGTTTAGCACGTCCAAAAGGCTGGAGCTGAACAAGGTCGTTCAGCTGGTTCTCATCCTGCTGTGCAAATCAAGGGCTCCAGGTGCGTGTGTTCCAGCTGAGCCGTGTGCCAAGGTGGCCTCTGGAGTGAGGAGAAACACCGTCACAGAATCGCAGGATCAGTAGGGTTCGGAGGGACCTCTGGAGATCATCTGCTAAGGCAGGGTCACCTGGCGCAGGTGACACAGGAGCATGTCCTGGTGGGTTTTGAATCTCTAGATAGGGAGACTCCACGACCTCCCTGGGCAGCTGCCACCCTCAGTGTAAAAAAGTTCCTCCTCATGTTGAGGCGGAACTTCTCGTGTTTTAGTTTATGGCCACTACTCCTCATCCTGTCGCTGAGCACCACCAAAAAGAGCCTGATACTATCCTCTTAGCTGCTTTCGAGATATTTACATCCATTAATGACGTACATTGCCCAAGCAGGGTGAAGTTCAAACCATTGCCAGCTGCAAGCTGCTGCCGTGTGTCCTTGTATCCGGACTGTCATGTACTGGGAGACCAAAGCTGGGAGCTCTGGGTATGTGCCAAATTCAGTACCTCAGCTTCTGACAAGATCAAAGTAGCAAAGATGGGGGCACTGGTGTGGCCACCTCCAGAAACAGTCCAGGGTATCCGAGCTGCTGTGTTTTCAGCTGTCGGACTTCCCTCATAGCTCTAACACAGATCCCTGTGACAAAGCTGACCTCACGGTGCCAGAGCTGCAGTGCTGTGTTCAGATGTACAAGGGTGGCCCAGTAAAATGCCAAGAATGCAAAACACTGGCGTTAATTTTGCTTTCTGTTGCAAAACCAGCAAATGGATTCAACATTACTATGCGTATCAGTTTGATAACACTTCCCTTTAAAAAAGCCCCAAACCCGAAGAGCTTATGTATTTGACAGGCCTTGGTGGAACAGAGAAACAACTTGGTCAGGGTTGTATGAGAATATAATTACTGCATTTTTCTTGCTTCTTCCAACATATTCATGAGACTTCATATACTCTTACAAAATGCTTATGTGTGCTTTTCACAGATCAAGATTATTTATTTACACTGATTATCTCTGCAAAGGTTTGCACTGAGACTTTTCACTACTTCCTGCCTGTGATATTTTTATTTTATTGTTCTTGATTAGCTTTTAATTATAATTTCCTATAGTGGAAGGATTTCTTATTACAGGTTTGCACATTTGTATTACTTGTAGTCTCCTCTGGTCAACACATACTAAAGGAACAACAAGCAGTAAGTTATGGGGAAAGAAAAGACCTTCTGTTACCCTCATTAATTCTCTGGTTGAACAGATTCACACATCAAATTTACATGCAAGGACTGAGCAGTAACTCTCCTGCTGTCATGACCAACATGCAGAGTTCAGATTCAAACCAGAAAAAAAAAGAGATTTTTGAAGTCCACTGAGTACTCTGCACACCCTTTGCTTTTTCTCTCAGTTGGTAAAGCTGAGGCTGTATATGATGCCAGCCCTACCTTTACCACTGCATCTCCGGTGCTGATTTTTCCATGCTGGTGTGCTGCAGTGGCAGGAGACATGGATCCCTTTCCTCCTGGCATTTTTACTGTGGTTTCATTTGGCAGTGCTAGGCTAAGTGATACCTGTGTTTGCTCCACGGTACTTGCTCTTTGGCTGCTGTAGCGTTAATGCAGTTGGGGGGTTTCCAATCAGCCTGGGGCAGAAAGGACATTTCAGGCTCTGTAACTCAGTTTTTTTGAAACGAGTGTGAAGACTTATCAAGAAGTGAACCATTTAGTCGCCACCATGCAAAGCTGAACCATTCAGTCACAAAAACTCTCACTTGAATACAGGTGAATACAGTAAATATATATGTGAATTGGTAACCCTGTCTAGCCACTGCAGAATAAACTGATCAAATACACAAATCCAGCCAATTTTTGCCAAATCAAAACTTGCACAAGCACTTGTGCTACCACAGATGAGGTGCTTGGGATGGGTGACTAAGGGAGAAAATAGAAGAGCAAGTCCCTGTTTTGGTAGAAACATGGTGGCACCATGTTGAATGAGTGGTCATTGAGCCATGCACAGCAGTCATGTTTTACAGTTTATAAGGGGTCCTGTATTTCTCCCCCACATTAGAACCAAAACTTATTTATTCATCTATTAGCCATTTTTGTGGCAGCTATTTCTGTGCTTATAACAGACAGTCTGTAGGAAAAGAGGAGGACTTATATGTGTTCAAAACTACACTCATCACTTAACTAAGGGCACACGTCTTTAAGACATTTTTACTTAAACTCTCTGTAAACGTTAGCTGATTACTTCTCCCACATTAATGACTGTAATATACACATTAGCTAAGTATTTTAATATTCTTTGATAAATATTTTAGCTTGAAACACATTTAACCATTATGTGGTTCCCCACATAAGATTTTAAAGCAAAATCTGATGTGACCTGAATCAAGTGGTTCCTATTTAAAACTGAACTTTTAGGTGGGTAGGTCACTAGGTAGGCACTTTATCTAGCATACCCTGCAAATGTACGTTATATTGCCATCTCATCACCTCAACTGAAAATATAAGACAGGAAAAGGATGTGTTTTTATCTTCCTTCTCAGAACTGAGATCTTGCAGAACAAAATACTTGGCTGTACTTCCTTGTAAAACTGTGTGTCAGTGAAGCTGCAAAGCAGTAGTCCCTCAGCATCATGACAACCTTCAGTTTACACTTAGAACAGCCTACCCGTGAGGTGGTTGTATCAGCCTTGCTCAGAGAAGTGAACTAGTTATAGACTCAGTTTTGCTTCCAATTCTAGTGTTAGCTAAGACCCTGACAAGACTTGCCATCTTGCTCTGTTTCTTCCACTTACTATATTACTTATTATATTCGTAACATCATGACATCATATATTCATGACATTCATAGCATCCTATTGCTGTTGGGATACTTTTGTTACACATCTAATTTATTCTTTCCACTTCTTCACCCTGCCTGAGACTGCACAGCATAAGAACCTTATTAATTATATTATATTGTAGTGACATAACTTCTTGTAAAGATCACAGGTCCACAGTGATTCTTAAAAACCAGTCAGATACTTTGAGTACCAGGCATTATTGGGTATCAGGCACATTGATCTTGACACTCCGCATCCTTCCCCTAACATAAATTCAGTGTCCAAAAGGAAAAACACGTTTTTCTCATTGCTGTTATGCAGCATCCTGGTCTGTTCAGTAGCACTCACAGCGTGGAGATGGGCAGCTGCAGATAGTCACATTGCATCTTTATTCATTAACATTCATGTTATTGAATTCTGAACAGTCATGTTTTGATCTATCCACACATCACCTATTCTTTCTCCCTGTCATGAATGACTTCACAGTATAAGCTGAGTGCAGACTACTGGACTGATGAGATGATTCCTTGTTATCTTTCTTTTTGGTATTCTTCAATCAAGTCCTGATCACTGGTGCTTAGTGTCAGAGACTGAAGTATTATAGTTTATGACTTAAACATTTTGATGAAGGACTTTAAAAACTGTATTACAAAAGCTGCAGGGAAGACCACCACACTCTGAATGGGGCTCTGAGAGGCCCAACAGCCTCGTTGATGAAGATAAGATAAAGTAACAACTCAAGGCTGGGGACATTCATAGAGCACAAGCTTAACACCTACAGGACGGAGGTCACAGCCCCAGGGCTATCAGCTGCCAGGCTCACACAGACCCTCGCACCAAAGGGTGGAGGGAGAGAAGCTTTGGGAGTGTGTTGGAAAAACCTCTGGTCAGAGGAGCAGTGACCACCCATCCTCCACTGTGCAGACCAGCTCAGCTGAGGGGCCCTTCACCTGGGGAGAAGCCGCATCCATGTGAAGGACAGAGGGGGTGTCATGGCCCATCAAAGGCCCCCCCAAAGGGGTCCCCAGACCCTGCACCAGAGCACCAGAGATGATGCAACAGACCCTCAGTGTTGGAAGGGACAGTGTCACACTGGCCCCCTGCAAGGGAGGCATGTGGGCGTTCCCACCTGCCCAAAACGTGTATTAATCCATGGGATTCTCTACTCTTCGGTGTGTGGTGGCGTGGCCGTGGCAGGGGGGGACCCTCACCACCAGAAGACCAGATCTCTGTACATACTAATCCTGGCCATCAGTATGAGTTGAGCAGTTTTTCCCATTCATTGAATTAATGCTAGGAACAAAGAGTGACTTGGGAGAAAAATGGACACTGAACAATCTGCTTTTCTGGCTATCATAAATTTAGTCAAAAGTCCACAAATCTTAGAAAACATGATGACCTGCCCGTTGCACATGCTAAGGTTGTTTAGGTTGGGGTGTTGGAGTCTGTCAGTTTTTTGTTTACAAGAGCTTATTACTCCACTACTGCATTTTTTAAATAACAGACTACACACAGCATAACATCATAATAGCAAATGTGTTTGTACAAGCTTAAGCTGGCTGCTCTTAGGGTAATCCAGGGAATCTGAGCACAGAACCAGTGCTCTGAACCCCATTCCTGGGCCTAACATCCCTGGACAGTATGTGCCAAGAGCTGCACACCTGCCTCCAAGTGGGACTTTCCCTTGGGCAGGAAACCTAAATCAGCCAACAGGGAAGTGTCAAGATGGGTATTTTTTGTCGAGGCAAGGTTTTAGGTCCACTTCAGATAGATACACATCCAGGCGCTTTTACCTGAATCAACATGCAAGTCACTTCTTTTGAAATTAAGAGTACAGCTTGTACTATTTATCAGTGTGCAACCCAAGAGTTATTAGAGCCTTCTTTGTGAGATAATAACACAGTATATAATAAAACGTCCTTCTACTGATGACAGAGTATGTTGAGCCCAGCACTCTCGAGTTAGTACCTGAACACAGCTGAAGACTCAGGCATTATTTCTAGTCTAGTAACACTCTGGTAACTGTGATCACTGTGACATTGTCTTAGCAGAAGCAACTGAGAGGTCATGTTTATAGAGGCAAACAAAAACGAAAGCCAGGCTGCCCTGTGCTGGCAGGCGGTTGCCCACACTCCCGGGCTGCCAGCACGCTCCCTGGCATCGTTTTGACCGTATCCCTCCAGCACAACGCCTCACTGCAGGCCAGGGGTGACTGTGCCAGCACTGCTCCAGCACGTCTCTTCTGCCTTGAAAGGGCTGAACATCAGGGTGAACACCCAGACCACTAAATTAACGTGGAGTGATGAAACGGATAGGGAGGACAAACACCATCCACTCTCCCACTGCTGTTGGAGCGGCGGCTGCTGCCGTCCTGCACGGCCCTGGCGGGAGGGAGGGAGGGAGCTCCGCGGG
>VWZT01007767.1:337422-359890 GCA_013397055.1 Pachycephala philippinensis
GGGCGGGCGCCTTCCCAGCCCGCGATCCGTGCTGCTCTCGCGAGAGCTCCCCCTTTTCCCGGCCGGCGCGGAGCGAGGTGGGTGCCCGGGCCGGGGCCGCCGTTTCCCCGCCGGGGCCGCCGCGATACGGGACCGGGCTCGGAGCGGGGCCCCCCGTGGCACCGCGGCGTGGGGATGCGCCCGATTACCGCCCGCCCGGGGCCCGATGGCCGCCGGGGCGCCCGGGGCCGGGGGTGGCCAGCCGGCGGGGTTTCCCTCCTGCCTCGCCCGGCGGCGCCCCGCGAGAGGCGGGAGAAGGGGGCAGGGAGCAGGGCCCGGGAGCGCCGCTGGCCCTTCGGGCCTCTCGTGGGGCTCTGAGTGGCGGTCCCGCTTCCCTGGGCTCCCGGGGCCTTGCAGCGGGCCCCGAGGAGGGCAGGCCCCGCGCTCCCCGGGACGCTTTTCCTGTCTCCGGGTGGGCACGCTCTGGAGCGACGCGCTGGGGCTGGCCTGGCCCGTGGGGCGTTCTCTGGCTTAGTTTTGGAGCGTGTGGCTGCGCAGCCGGGTTGCAGTGTGCCGGCTGTGTGTGGAACAGGTGACATGTGCCTGGTGACAGCCGAAGTGTTCTTTTGCGTTGCAGAAAGGCCATGTTCAGCTCTAGCGCCAAGATTGTGAAGCCTAATGGCGAGAAGCCAGATGAGTTCGAGTCTGGTATATCCCAGGTAGGTGGCTTTTCCTTGTGCTCTTTGGCAGTTCACTTCAGCTTATAGAGACAGTGGTGCAGACCCTAAACTTTGAGGTTGATCGTGTCTAAACGTGTTTTCTTTCTTAGTTTTACTTAGCAGTTGAGTCAGTTAGTATGTGTTTCCATCAGTTGAACTTGCTGGATGTTGGTGTGTCTTACAGAAAGTTAAATTTTTGATGTTGACTGTGGTAAAAAGTATATAGCTGCTCTCTGGCACTGTGTACACACTTTGGTCTCAAGGGTTCTCATCAGTTGAAGTGTATGTAATGGATTATTCCACAACTTCACTTTTCTAGGCTCTGCTGGAGCTGGAAATGAACTCCGACTTAAAGGCTCAGCTGCGGGAGTTGAACATCACAGCAGCTAAGGTAGGCTGGACCTTCCCCACCAAGAACTGGCTGATGACTTGTTTTGTGTATGTTTAATTTTTGTGGATGTTAATCTGTCTTACACTCTGTGATGGTTTTGTTATGGTGGTGTGGCTTATCTTCTGGTATTTGCTGTTGGCACACAGGATTTTTCTTAGGAACAAGCCTGAAAAGTCACTGTAAAACCCCAAATAGTTTAGTGTGTTAAATAAAAGTGTTTAAAAATGGTGAATCTGCATTATGTCTCTGCAGACTGAGTTTGGGGTCTGACACTGGCTTTTTGCATGTAGATACTGGCTGGAAATGTAGGTGTTACAGAAACTTTGTCATAAACTTTATAATTAATACTCTTTGTAAAAAAAAATTGTTGTCTCTTATGTGCAAGTAATAGGTGGTAAGTGGATTAAGGCAGTAGACTGACTTGGTCATGTAGCTTAGCCTGCTTGTACATTTCAGTTTTAGATCATGGAGGCATCTGAAACATCAAGAAAGAAAAGGAAGAAGACAATTACTGGAAAAGGAGGAAGAAAATCAGTGTTAGAATTTGTCAGCCTGGGAGACTCGATGGCTGCATTGAAGCTGGTCACTGCAGTCAGAAACTTGTGGGCTGCTTTTGGTTCTTGCCCAGGCCCACCAGTACAGACACAGGGGCCTGACTGCTTAGAGTTCAGTGAAAGAATCTGGGAATGCAGAAAGCAGCTTGGTGTATGAGCTGAGGGGCCTTCGGAAGAAACAACATCTCTCTGGAGGTACAGCAGTGCCAGCTGTCCTTAGTGAAGGGTTTTTAGAAATGTCTGTTGTTTACTTAGCTGCTTGGTTTTATTTGTGAGAAATCTCCCATGGGCACCTCAGTTGGCTCATATGAGAACATAGCTGGTGAAAAACAATCCATCCTTCCATTCTGTTGGAGAATGAGGATGTCTCTGGCAGCCAGTTTCACGGGAGAAGTGCCTTGTAAGCCTATGCAAACTTCTTTAGGTTTGATCAACTACTGGAGAGATAAACCAGGGGAGAAGTAGCCTGTCTTAGTGTATTGTAATCCTGTTGACATTTGGAGGGGTGAGAAACGTTTTGATTGAGTAGTGATGCAGGCCTAGCCAAGTGGTGGACAGAAGGTGATTCCCATGAAGCAGTAGGTTAAGAGATTTGTTCCCCTAAACTTTGTCTGGAGTCTGCATTAGAGGCAAGTAATTTTTGAAACTGTGTATCAGCACAGCTGCAGATGTGACAGTAAGCATTCAGTATAGTTACAATTCTAGCATCTGAGTCTTATCCCGCGGAAGGAATGGGCTTTGCTGTTCAGAGGATGTGATTCTGAAAGGGGTGGTGGGATTTATTGCCCAATCACTCCTCCACAGCAAAACAAGTGCTCTGATAGAGGTTTTTCTGGTCAGTGCTTTGTCTGTAGAGCATTAAGGCAGGTACTGCTCTCTGATGCGCTCCCCACCCCACAGAGTCAGAAGCAAGACTATCAATACCTGTGCTCAGGGGGTTCATGGTCAAACCAAACATTACTTCTTGACTGCCAGCTAACACTTACTTTGTACTTCTGTTTCAGGAAATTGAAGTGGGTGGTGGCAGAAAAGCCATCATTATCTTCGTACCAGTTCCTCAGCTGAAGTCCTTCCAGAAGATTCAGGTGCGGTTAGTTCGGGAGCTGGAGAAGAAATTTAGTGGAAAACATGTGGTGTTCATCGCTCAGGTAAAAAACCCCTTAGAATCACAAAAATGTTGATTTGAAGGGATCTCTGGAGGTGATCTAGTCGAGACTCACGCATATTCCAGTGTTGCATTACCCATTCAGGGTAACAGTGATAGTAATTCATTGTACCAGCAAGAAATGTAGTGAGTGTCTGGTGGATGTTAACTAAAATTATTTCATCTGTCAGCTATGGAAGCTTGGTGAGATGCAAAGCTTTTTCATGGAGGGTATAACTTTCTTGTTCTGGCCTCTTTTACTCCTTCAGAAGTTTGAGATGCAAACCTTGAAAGTAAAAGGGAGCAAATATTAATAGGAACTTTACTTCACTTACACAATCTAAGCACTTCAAATATAAGTTAATAGGAAAGGAGGAAAAAAACCTCATCCAAGTTCTAAATATATGGTAGGAGCTAAGGCATGAAAAGGTGTTGGAGGGATCTCTGGGCAGTACTTAAGGGTTGGACAAACTAGGGATCTGTCTGCAGAGTGGACAATTAGTTAGACTGAAGCTAGCTAAAATTTTTCTTGATATAATTTTAAGAGACAGAGCACCTTACTCTGAATCTTTATGTGGCCAAGAAGATTTATTTTAATAAAGTGCTTCTGGCTCACTTCACCTAAAGGTTCTTCACCCAGAGGGTGGTTGGGCACTGGCACAGGCTCCCCAGGGAAGTGGTCACAGCACCAACCTGACAGAGTTCAAGAAGTGTTTGGGCAATACCCTTGGGCACATGGTGTGACTCGTGGGGATGTTTTGTGCAGGGCTGGGAGTTGGACTTGATGATCCTTGTCAGTCTCTTCCAACTCGGCATATTCTGTGATTCTGTAAGATTCTGTGATTCTGTAAGCCCTTGAGAATTCCTTGTCAGTACAGTAATCTGTATTTTTGAAGGGAACATGTGCTTTTGAGTATGACATGACCCAGTTTGCATTATGGTAACCCCATCATGAATAGAGTCAGAGTAGCTCTGATGTGGTGGTAGAAAATACTGCAGGTGGCTAAAACTGCATCCAAAATGTTTTAAAATATCTACCCTTGCAGTAGGGAAGTAGAAAATAAGTTTTACTGACCTAAAGTAGTATAAATTAATTTCGATCCTAATTTTGGAACAGGGTTTGATCTGGATTGGGAATAGCTGTGTGTGGAACTGAGCTCACTATTCTGGTTTGCACCAGAGGCTCAGTGTAACAGAAGTTTAAAATTCCCTGGGATTTCTGTTCCCAGAGAAGTGTGTTCACAGTGCTAATGAGACACAGTAAACTACTGTGGTTGTATTCCTGAGGAGAGGGATGAAGTACAAATCTTTTATTTCAGTGCACTGAATATAGGAGTAGTAATTGAGTAACAGAGCAGTACAGCACTTCACCTTCTGCAGGCAACTCTAGTTCTGTAGTTTCTAATGCTGGTGTAACTTTAAGCGTACTTAAGTCTATCTTTTTGGCTTTTCATGCATCAGTTTCTAGTGTGGGCGGAGAAGGTGCATGTGCTGTGGATGTTTTTGAGTTGATTGTAACCACTAGATACTGAGAAATGCCTTTTTTTCTTTTTCTCTTGCCTTAACAGAGAAGGATTCTGCCCAAGCCAACAAGAAAAAGCCGCACAAAAAACAAGCAAAAGCGTCCAAGGAGGTTAGTAAATAGTACTGATTCAGTATGACAACCTTCTTTTGTAACTGGTAGTTTAGTCAACTAATGGTTAGTTGAGTTTTTGAGAAGTCATTCAAGTGATTGGGTGGTCTTGTCCTTTCTCCTACTGCTTGAAATAGTACCTGTCATTTGACTGCTAAAGTGTGTAGTAGAACGCTCACCTTTGGGCACTGTGTTGCATTTCTTAGCACTCGATTCATATTTCCAGCTACAGCTACAGCAAATTTTTAGCTAGCAGTGCTGGCTTATAAACCCCAACCTGCTGTGTCTGTTATCGCAGTGTGCTGACAAGAACTATTTTTTTTTAAGTTGTAGGAAGAGCCTCTTCCACATCACATGTTAGACTGTGCAGAAGTCAAGGCTGGCACACTGAAGGGGATGCAATGAGGGAGAGAGTGGCTGAGGAGGGGTGTAGGTACGAGTACTAGTCCCTCTGAATATGAATTTGGTAGCAGTAGTATAGTCATCTGTGTTAAATGGCCTCCCTGCTCTCATCTAGTCACTTGATTGCTAGACATGCAACACTGCTGTGTCTCTGTGGATGTCAGTGCCTCATCTACATGTTGCTATATTGTTATGTAAGTCCATGTCTTAAAAGTTTGTCCTCTTTATGACATGTGGCATGTCTTGTAGCTTCTCCCTGCCCCAGTATTATACCTTTGTCATGTGTTACTGTATTTTATAGTCTTCAGGCATGGATTTTAAAAGTACAGTTTCACAATACTTACCTAGCTGCAGTCCTGCCTTTGGAGGACTCTGCCTGTGTTCTATTAAAACTGGCACTGCACAGTGGTTAGAGAAGTTGGCATTTGTGTCTGAGTAGCATGCTGCCCCTTTGTGCACAAAGGAAGGCAAGTGCGGGACCGCCCCTGTCTCAGCCTGAGATGAGATCAGGGTGCTGTGTTGTGGATGTCTGTCTCCCTTAGCTGCCCCAATCTTGGCAGTGTGAAGCGCTGCTGTAGACACAGGTGTTAGTTACTAGTGGTACTGCTCTGAAACTGTGGCTCGGGATGCTGGAAGTCTTACTAGTCCTCTAGACTCATGGAAAATAACCTGGGCCACCTTTTCTTGTGTTGGCTCACTAATAGACAGTTCAGGAATATGCATGTAGACTTCAGTCTTCTAAGCATGGTCTCAATTTACCAGCTAGTCTTTTTCTGTAGTACATTGGTCTTCTGAGCTGCTTGGGTTTAGGCACATGAAGAAACCAGTGTTTTCAAAACTGAGTCTCCTATGAATGTACTCTGTGCAGCTGAGGATACTCACACACTTAAACTCTTCCAGTCAGTGTCTCTGGCAGAGTTGTAGATGGAGCAATTTGGTTTTGATTTAAATACTGATTAAATGTGTAGAAATAGAAGAATGTTTCAGGGCTGTTGCCGCAAAACAATATGTAATCTAAAATATCAGAAGGCTGGCTGCTTTTTCTTACTGTGCAGTCATTAAGTTTCTGCACGCTGTGGAATTCAGCTTTTCTTTTTGCATGACCCGTGATAGTGTTGTATTGTCACACTGTGGCATTAGATAGAAAAAGCACCACTGAATTTTCAGCCAAAGCATGCTATGGAAGATTTAAACCTTGTCAAACTGGAAAATTTTCAAGAGGGTGTGTTTTAATGATACAAATGTGGCATTTCAGCCGTACACTTACTGCAGTGCACGATGCTATTCTTGAGGACCTGGTCTTCCCAAGTGAAATCGTGGGCAAGAGAATCCGTGTAAAACTGGACGGCAGCAGGCTTATAAAAGTCCATCTGGACAAAGCACAACAGAACAATGTTGAACACAAGGTAAATAAAAAAAAACTTACTTTCTCATGCAGGTCAGGGTGACATTCTGACATCCCTAAGAGACTGCTTAGGGATACAGCAAAAGACTTACTTTCTGGCTTGTGGCAATGAAGATGCTTCTGTTTGTATCTGGAGTAAGGTGCTGAAATAGAAGCAAGACAGTTTTGGACTGAAGCTCTAGTTCAACTTGCCAAAGCCCCTGGATTATAAAGCAGCTATATTGGTTCCCTCATGGGACCAGACAGTGTTTAACTGGGTTTATTGTGTGTGTAGGGGTTGGTTGGGTTGTTTGTTTTGTTTGTTTGTGGTTTTCTTTTTGTTGCTTTTCAAGTGAAGCACTGAGTTTTAACGTTAAACAGATGTGTTCAGTAAAGCCTGCACTTGGCTTGGTTTTTTTCTGGCAGGGGGAAATGGGGGGTTTGTGTTTGGGCTTGTTGAGCTCTTGGGGGTCTCAGATTGTTGCAAATCAAAGAGGGTCCAAGTACTCTATAGGAAATATATCTTTTGTGTAAATATTCAGCTACCTTAATCTAGAAGAAAATAATTTTTCTCAGAGTGAAGATACACTGGCAAATAGTGTAGTACCTTAAGTATGTTAACTTAGAGTTACTTGTTTACACAGCATGTATAAGCAAGATTTATTTGTCTTCACAGGTGGAAACATTTTCTGGTGTGTACAAGAAGCTCACAGGCAAAGATGTGGTGTTTGAATTTCCAGAATTCCAGCTGTAAAATGCAAAAAATGGCTGAATAAACAACTGTTCATATAACAGAGTAATTTCATTTAAATTTTGAATTCCATAAACACAGATGGGGATTAACTGGTTCGTGGGACTTCGCCACTGTCTGGAGAGTGACACCTGTGAATCAAAGTATTAAGTCCCCAGCATTTTAATGGTAGCTCTCTTAGGTGTTTCTTGGCAGTGTTGCAACACAACTGGACAAAAGAGTCCAGAGTCTGCAAAAAGAATTTGTAATGAAAAACCTAAGTACTCCAAATCTCATGTTTTGGGGAAAATAACAGAGAATTACTGTAGAGCAGTGGAACTCCAGAGTTCTGCACGCAAGATACCGGTTGGAGACCTACATGTTCCTGACACTGGAAGAAGTCAACTAGCAGGTGGTGTGTGACTTGCGAAATATGTAGAAATGACACCTGGATAAGGAACTTGAATTCTTAGGAAATATGCTGGGGGAGGTATAGGTTGATTTTAAGGGAAACTTGCTCTAAATGGCAACGTTTCTGACCAGTTTTTACCTAAAAGCAGGCTCTGTAGCTTCTCACCTTTATCAGACTGAAATGGGAAGGAATTTTTACATCTGAGTGCTTGACTACATCACTGGGCAAAAACAAGAGGTTTTTTAAGTATTGATCTTGCTTTCAGAAATGTTAAGGATTTTTTTTTTTAGATGATGTTGTGTACATGCTTGGTGATATAGGGAGAGGTGGGGAAGGACTAGATGTATCAGCATCCGAAGGCTGATAGTGGCTCAGAAACACCACATTTTTTACTTCAGTGTCTGTGTTAAAAAACACTTTACACAAGCTCAGAGGGGAGTGTGGAGTTGGTCATGTAGAGTTCTGAGCAAATTATATGAATTTAGTACTTGATTGTACTAAACATCGTATTAGGAGTAAGTGTTCAACACAGTAAAAGACAACTAATTCTGGAGTCACTCTTAAGTAGAGAGCTAAGTTGGGAACAAGTTGTGTGGCAGGAGCACTTATATTTTCCTACCTGAGAAAATATGGAGAAGTGCCACTCACTGAGGGTCTTTGAACCTTTACTTCCTTTTTCCACATACAATAGTTTTGGTTGCTTCCTATTTGACACCTCCTCTTTAGCAATGGAGAGCTAAAAGGTTAAAACAAGTTCTGCATTGCTTTTGCGTTGAAAAAATTGAGACTTTAAAAGTTATGGCATGACTTAGAAGGGCAAGACAGATAGCCCTTGCTGTTACTTTTGGTGCCGAGAATGCAAAGAGAAGGAAAACGTGCCCTGTTGCAATTAGTAGTTGATTTCCTGTTACTTGCTGACAAGGCTTGAATATTTGCACAAAAAGCAGACTGTACCTTTGAAGAAGTTTGTTTACCTTAAGGCCTTTTCCTATCTCCTTTTCAGACTTCTGTCTCTGGAGTATAACTTCATTCCTTATTTATTCCTTGACTATTTATTGTTCATCTTGGATGATTCAGCAGAAGCGAATTCATCAGCTTCCCGTAGAATTAGATGAGAGGAGTTGTAGGTGTATAACAACCTCAAATCCTGGCTACTTGTGTGGAGAATAATTGTAAACGGTCTTACAGTAGGGTTGCCATAACTTTTGAATTCAAGTTTTCATTGCAAAAATGAGTATTACTCAGATTGGAAATGCCACCTCGTCTAGTTGCCCAAAAATCTAGTCTTGAGTCAGACACGTTACCAAGCTTCCCACTAAAACAGTCACAGATGGCAGCCTGTGTGCAAATAGACCGTGGCTGGTGTGGGCTGGAAGAAGCAGCTTGGGGAGAATTTGGAGACTTAGCAGATGTTAACTACCTTTAGTTAGAGGCTGGTGAGTCTGCTGGGGCTGTGTAACCTCTGCAAGGAGAGGTGATCCTCAGCAGGCTTTGCTAGAGAGCATTTCTTGTTTTACAGTGAAGTGTAACTCAGGTTTCATCTCTTCGTAGTAATGAAAATGTCAGTTGAGTTTCTTTTGAAGCACTTGGGAGGGGGTAAGCGGGGGAGGAGAAATCCAGTAAACTGAACGTAAAGATTGCAAATGTTCCCAGGCATTGCCAGCTGGTTATAGATTTTTCTTGGCTCTTGTTGCAAGCCCTCTTGAACTATATGATATGCAAAGGCTCACAATGGCCCCATAAGCAAATTCTTTGAGGGAAAGAATAATGCTGTCAAAGCTCTTTATGGTTTTTACATCAACTAAGCTACAAGGAAAGGTGAATTTTTGTGGCATAAAAATACAAGGCTGTGTGTTTGCAAAAGACTTTAGTCTTAGTTTACCTTTATTTACAGAGTCCCTTGTGTGTTTGTGTCAGTGGTACAGTCAGACAACTCCCTCTGTCCCTTGACAAGCATACCAAGTGCATGCCTGCAATCTGGAAAGTCAGTTTGATGCCATCTGGTCAAGTGCTAATGAGGCTGCTGGAATGCTGGTGTCAAATGTTACCTTAACCTAAGCAAACTCCGTGTTAGATGATGCTAGACTTTTCCTATACCTTTCATATGCTGGCACAGTTAACTCTGAACATGGGATTCACCACGAGTTTCATCAGCTGCTCTGGGTGAAAAAGTGGTGGGGCATTCTGTACCAAGACTACAGCAGTAGTGTTTGGGTATATCAGTGTGGAGAGACAGTCATATACAGAAGTTTCTTCCTATAGTAGCTCCAAAAGAGAAGCAAGGGATTTACATCTGTTACGTGCTCATGAGACTCCCACCTGATATTAGAGCTTCAGTTGTTTATTTCATAGGAATCCTTTCACTATGTCTTCAAATATTTTTGCCTATGAGGAAGACTGATCCCTGGTGATTTTTCTTCGAAAAGGTCTGTAGATGTGTCACAATTCTAGTGTAGCAGAACTTGCTTGAAGTTTTGGGTAAGTGCTTGACCTATCTTGTATTATAATAGGATAACTTGATATATGGTAACATTATGTCTGAGTAGCCCCTCTTGAGTGTAAGTGGGAACAACTGGTGAGTTTCAGTGTAGTGATCTCATGCTAAGCAGCGTTTAAAGGAAATCGTATCATTCCTGCACTGTGGGCTGAAATAATCTGTTTCCTCTTCCTTTGTTTTTCCTAAATTTTCCAAGTTGGAGGCCTGAGTTTGATTGTCAATTACATCTGAAGGTCAGAGCGATGCTGAAAAGCTAGACCTTTTCCAGTTCGTGGGATGTGCTATCTAGGCCACTAGACGTTTATCAGAATGACAGAAAAAAATGTGTCAATTACAGAAAGTTACGAAGCCTCATAAAATGAAGGCTGGTGGTCAGGCTCAGAGAGTGCGAGTTTCCCTGTCTCCAGTAGGGGCTGACTGCAGCACTGATCAGTGTGAATAATTCACTGCTGTTTAACAAAGTGCCTTTGCCCTGCCCCTTGCTGCCTGCCTTGAGGGTGCTCCTGTGAAAACACTGCTGGCATGAACACACGAGCATCTTTGTACTAGTGCTCTGTTCCCTACAAGTAAAGGACCTTATCTATGTATTGCCATCAAGAGGAGAAAGTTTGTTGGATTTGTTAAGTAATGAGTTCATGTATCCCCTCTTCTACCTTCCAGTTACTCTTCCAGGAAAATCATTCTTAAGCTTAGCGACATGCAGTTGCTGCTTGGTGTTGCTAAATGATTAATAGCCAATGTTTTTAATTATTGCATATCAAGTTAATGTGTGTGGCTCAGTTGTGATCTGCCCCTGGGGCAGCAAAAAATAGAATTAAATCCAAGCACTGAGGAGATTATTCCAGTTTTAGAAATGAGTAACAGAAAAAGCACTACTGCTGCAGTGAATGCTGCTTATAAATTTTATACAAAAAGAAAATTAATGCGACATCACTAATGAAGTTGAAGGCCAGATTTTACACAGTTGCAAATAAAGTTAATCCTGTGTTGCTGTGGGCACACTGATCTTTCCCACCATACATCTCATGTGTTGTGCAGAAGAGGTGGTAAGGAAAGCTTCTGCTGTCTGTGTCCACAGAGGGCAGAGGTGCTGTGGCTGTGCTAAGAATTGCAGATGGCAGATGGATATCTTCACAGGGACAGATCTACAGGCTGAGTTTTACCAGGATTGTGTTAATGCTTAATAAAGTTGTTTCCTATTTTCTTGGATAAAGAGCCTTCTCCAGGCTGAAGAAGCCTGACTCTTTCAGCCCGTGTTCATTAGAAAGATTCTCCAGCCCAGCTCTGATCATGTTCGTTAGCCCTCCTCTGGACTCATTCCAACAGGTCCACATTTTTTTATGTTGGAGGTCTCAGAGCTGGATGCAGCACTGCAGGTAGGCTCTCCTGAGAGAGGAGTAGAGGGACAGAATCACTTCCCTCAACCTTTTGGCCACGCTACTTTTGATGCAGCCCAGGATGTGGTTGGATTTCTGGGCTGCAAGTGCGCATTGCAAGGTCATGTGGAGCTTCTCATCAACCAACACCCCCAAGTTCTTCTCAGGGCTGTTCTTGATCCATTCTCTGCCCAGTCTGTGCTTATGCTTGGGTTTGCCCCAACCCAGGTGCAGCCCCTTGCACTTGGTGTTGTTGAACTTCCTGAGGTTTGCACAAGCCCATCTCTCAAGCCTGTCAAATAGATCTCCTGTTTCCTTGCAGATAGGACTCACTTTTTCCTTAGTCTTCCTTTTATCACTGATGTACCTAAAAGAAGCTTTTTTTGTTGCTTTGATGTCCCTGGCCAGATTTAATTCTCTCAGGGCATGTTAGCTTTCCTAACATGATCCCTGGTTGCTCAGACAATCTCTATTCCTCCCAGGCTACCTGTTCTTGCTTCCACCCTCTTCAGGCTTCCTTTCTGTGTTTCAGTTTGTCCAGGAGCTCCTTCTTCCTTTATACTGGTATACCGTGGCCTCTGAAGGCTGTCCCTTTCCATCAGCAAGGGTGACTACAAGTCTGAATCAGCCCTTGAAGTGCTACAGTGTCCCAGACAAGCATGTTAATATAATACAGAACTGAATAACCAACAGCTGTTGTGACCTGGTGATGACCTAAGCTGCTCCCATATGGTCAATGCATCAGTAGTACCCCAGTTTGCACATACTAGCTTGATTTAGATGATGCACCAATATGGCTAAACAGTTTCCAGTGGGGTTTTGGGGTGGGAAAAGGTTACTTGTGCCCTTCTATATGGGAATTATGCCTTTCTCACGTGAAAGAAAACCATGTACTTCCTTATTCTCCCTTTTCCTAGAGAAAGCACTTTCACTGCATTTATAGTGTTTGCCCTTTCCTTTTGAACTCTGGTCATTTATGTTTATGTTTTCACTTCTGTTTCCTCAGTGTTGAGTCCTACCTTTTCTACTGACTTTCCCTGAATGGCTCTATTTCTCCATTGAATTCTGTTTCTGGCCCTAAAGTTATTTGCCTGTGTTTACAGGGAGAGTAGATATGTATGTAAATGGAATTGTCTTTGCCATGGTAATATGATCTTCAAAGGCTGGGACTACAGTCACTTTGCTGCATTCTTTACATAAAATGTTTTTCTTGGCAAGTTGCTGCCAAGAGAGTGCTGCAAGGGCCCAGTCCTGCTAATTGCCTTCTGCTTCCACTGAACTGATGGGGCTTGTATGCATAAAAAATGAACTTTAAAATTAGAGTTGCTTGGTCCTTATACAGTTACGCTCATGTTCTACCATTTTGCCCTTTCTTTACCGAGGTAATCTGGAAGTGATCATTGGCTCTTAACTTTTCATGCCCATTTGGTGTGTGTTAAAACACAGGAGTCCATAGCAGCGGAGGAGGGTAGCTAGGTTCCAGTCCAACATGGAAACCTTTATGAAGGTAGTCCACAGAGAGTCCTGAGTGTTAGGCATCACTACCTCTTCGTGTACTTGTTTTTGTCTTTGCCATCAAAGCTGGTCAGCGTGTGCTGTGCTGTGGGCTAACAAAACAGGAGCTGTTGTGGGAAAAGAAGGCTGCACACCCCAGGCTTAGGGAGAGGTTTGCTGGGAGAGAGGATATGTAACATCAAGAGCAAAGCAGGAAGAGAGTGCATCAGTACTATGTCATCAGCTTGTACTGCAAGCCTCGCCACAGCACGAAATTCTCAGTGGAGTGGACCTACGCATTAAAAGAGATCTGAAAGGTGATAAAGAAGTGAACACACAGATGATTCTATTACAGCTTTCTCTAGCCCCTCAGTCTAAAACCTCTTCTATGTTCTGATACTTTCCTGATCTTGGGACTGTGGAAGATGGAAAGGAACCTCCCACTATTGCCCTTAGCTCCTGTCCTGGTTTTCCAGTAAGAGGTCACATATTGGGGGTTACCCAGGCTGCCAGCCCACTGGGTGCTTGCTTATAGCATGACCCCTTAAACCTTATCTGGAAAAACTGGGAGGAGGGAACAGTGGCATGAGATGGATGGAAACAGAGGATTCACAAGATTTTTTTTGTAGTTATCAGAGCTACAGTCTTAAAAATATAGCAGCTTTTCATCAGAGGGTATTAATTGATATAGTCACAAGTGGTACTCTCTCTTTGCCCTGGAAATTGAGAGTGAAGCTGTTTATATCTGTTGAAGTATAAATTGCTGTAACTGAGGGGGGTGTTCTCAAAATCCCACTTCCCAGAATCAGCTGACCCCAGTTTTTTGCTGCTCGAATGTATGTGGAGTACTGTGGTTTATCCAGACCTCAAATTAGTCTAGCTGTTTAAGGTAAAAATCAGAGTTGCGTAACTATTTAGAAGCTATAGTGAAAAAGCACTAAAGTACTATCAAAAGGTGTTTAAAAAACACCCCCAAAATTTCGTGAAGATGCCTGCCATGTGGATGATTTAGCATTTACATTGCTGTGGGGTGTTCAGACATGGCTCTGAAACAGTTGCATGTTTTACTCAAGTTAAGAATGCTGCAGCCAATTGCAAGAATGGAGAGAATTTCAGCAAGGGGAGAGTGTGTTAATTATCCACACAAGATGTTCACATTCAGTGCTGTGTTTCATGTGTTTTCATATCCGCTGAAGCAAAGCAAGAAAAGTGTTGTGCTGGGGCAGTGTGCATGCATGGCTTAGAGCGAATAGATGTAAATGGTTAAAAAGGGGTTCTCTGCTAGAGAGGAGGAGGGGAAAGTAAGTGTGCATTCCCAAAAAAGTACATTCCCAAAATAAAAAGCTTACATCATGGACCTCTTCAGTTTTCCCACACTTCTTCCCTAATTATTGTCCTGCAGGACAGCTGATCTATTTCAAACAGGAAGCTGTTTACAGATAACACTTGCAACTGTTTTGTCTGATTTGTTGAACTGTCGAAAAGCAAAAGACAACCTCTTTTCAAATTAAAAACTGTCAGACTTCTGTAAACAGCAGCAATGAGGTTCATCTGTGCAGTGTCCCTGCAGGCACAGAGCGTTGTGCAGTTCCCATTCTCTCAGCAGCTATAAGGTAAGAGACTTTTATGCTTTCACTCTGTAAAAACATGTAGAGGAAAAAGTCTGGATGTTTGTTAGGGGGCTGCTTTGTATATGGCAAAATATGATTGACAATCCCCAAACAGCAGGGGAAGATAAAGGAAAAAAGAGCTTGCTTGAGTCTATCGGATAACATTGGACCTTTCTATTGAGAAGCACCCATGTGGGTTAGATCACTGAATGCCAGTTTAGTTTAGGGGGGTTGTGTTTAAAATGTACAAATGCCATTGGAAGAGCTCCCTTTCTTTTTATCAGGGAAGGAGAAAACAGTATATGAATTTTAACTTTTCCTACAATTGAAACTTATTTTAGTTCATTATTGAGTTGTAATTCCTGGTAACAGATACAGGCAGTTGTCTGTTTTCCACTGTAAAAAGTGATCTTTTAATACAGCTGCAAAGCAGAGAATGAAGACTGGCATTGCAGAAGTGAATGACAGAAGGACCAGTAAGGGCTTGAATTACACCACTGGATAATTAAGAGCAATCTCAGTGAAAACCAAATCATGTTGGGAGTAGTACTATGCAGAAATGCTTAGTGAGATATAAGGAGGTATAATGATACAAAATCTTGGTCCAAGTGAGTAGGAATATGAGAGTAAGCCATACTTCACTAAGCAGAAGGGCACATGCCTGCTTTTCAGTCATGAGCTATGAAAAGTAGGATTCATAAAGGACTTGCAAGTTTCCATTCTGACCTCTGTGCATGCATATGTATTCTGTATAGGCAGTGAAACTTTGGAGTGGGATTGTTTTCTAGCAAAATCAAATCACTGTGGAGAACTGAAATACCTAACTTTACTTGCCATACAGTGAAACAAAGCAACTGGACTGGAAATACTATGACTTTGATTCTTGGGTGTTGAAAGATTTTTAAAATGTGGCAAATGTAAAAACTGTTTCCCTATGTTTTCCGCTCTGTAGCTGAGATTTTTGTATTTCATATCTATGGGATTGTTTAAATGATCATGAACATTTAAGGCATTATAGTGATCAGAAAATATAAAACAAACACTGATTTAAAGGTCACACTTACAACAATGATACTACTCCTAAAATTTTAGTATGTTACTGATGCCGCATAAATAAGATGTGCCAATGTTGTAGACAAGAAGTAAGACTTCCAAGTTGAGTGTTCCTTTTAAAATGTTTGGACTGTCTTTCATAAAATTCTTATAAGTATCTGTTAAAATGAAATTATTGTTTTAATTAATACATGAAAGATAATGTGTAACTTAAATTCATAGTCAAAATAGCATTTTAAACATGGCATAGTCCTAGAGTCAATAGAGAATTGCACTATGTAAGCAGCAGAAATCTACTGTGTAATTTCTAATTGTACATTATGTTCAAGGCTATTTTTTTCTGATTGTTTTGAGTGATTTTACACTGTTTCTAAAGCTCTTTTTAGTCATCTCTAGGGCTGTCCAAAAATTCTTGAGCCAGAATCCTTTTGAAGTAGGAAGACTTTTGGCAGAGTAGCTTTTTAAAGAAAAGTGTCAGTTTTCTGGGATAGTTTAGTTCTTTTGTCAAATTATTTTGGCTGAAAACCAGGAGAGTTTAGCCAAAAATATTCTCATGGTGTCTCTTGGGAAGTGTAGATTGTGCTCTGCATTGCGTTTCACTACTGGCTGAACTTCACAGCTGAACCACGCTTCCCATTAGGGCTGTGTGGTCAGGGTCTCGCTATTTTAGTTTCCCTTGATGAAAGGAGTGTTAGGATGTATTCTGGAAAAGTTAGTCTCGTGAAAGAGGCACAGACTGGGCTCATAAGGCATCAGCTGGTTGATAACTAGTTGGCAGCTTCTTAAAATTTGAGTGCTTCCTTCTGGTTTGCACGTGCGCCACAGGCTGTCCTGGTTTTCAGCCATGAGAGTAGGACCCTTCAAGAGAGTGTCAGCAGAAGGTTTAAAGCCTTTCAATGTTTTTGGCCATGCAAACACCTGTACAAGGGAGAGAACATTTAATAACATTTCTAAGGCTTTGCTAATGCTTCTGCCAACTTTTGTGCTAAAAATGTTCCATTTAATATACTTGGAACTGAAAAATGCAAGCGAGTATGGCTGGATGTTAAGATCTTTTAAGAGCTCTTAGGTCAAGAGGAAAACAACCTACTAGGAGCCCGAAGCTTTAGAAAGAGGTGGTTTTGAATCCAGCAAGGTGTCATCTCACCTATCTAAGTGCCTCTTCAGAAAAATCTGGGTCCTTTGCCTATAGTTGTATAAGATGTCTGCAGGTAAGAAAAGAACAGAAATAGATCTGCTTGAGCTCTTCATCAGTGCACCAGTCTCTTAATTTTTCCTTAGGATCCAATAATACTTAGCTTCTGGGACTATTTGGACACTGCTTCCTCAAAACTTTATCAGAAGATTGGTTAGGAGGTCCATAGGGTGTCCTGGAGGCCAGGACAGAGCAGTAAGACAAATGGTGAGGAGTTGTAGGATTTGTGGTTTCTTTCTGCACTGAATCGTAGAATGGTTTGGGTTGGAAGGGACTTTTAAAGATTTAGTCCAACAGCACAAGAACGAAACATAGACATGAATAAATAGTTTCACAGTGCTGCAAGGTGGATACCAGACTCCAGACCAGGAATGAGCAAGATTGATGTGCAACATGGAGTGAGTGGCGGAGAGCTAAATGCTGAAGAAGGTGACTTACCACAGTCAGACAAGTGTGTGATGGCCACAGCAGCCATCTGAAAATTGCTTGTGAGAGATGCTCCACAATTCTCTCTGCTGGATGTGGAAGTGGGTCAATTCACCATCTTTAGTGCCAAGTGCCTGCAGGAACCAGAGTTCTGAAAGGTGGAAGCTTACCTTGAATGGGTGTGCTGAGTTGTCCTTCAAGCATGGAGATTTTGAAAAATGGCTCTGAGAAAAGTACTTTTTACAGTTCTCTTTGAAAAATAGACTGCTGCTACTCAGCTGTCACATAATAACCTGCTGTTTGGGACCACTTACCTGGGATGTAGGAGGTCTAAATGCGGCTCATTGCACTGCTCCAAACCTCCACCTCCCATCTGCTGGAAAAGTGCCCTTGTAACTAACCAACACAGTAATTTGGTGTGTGCTTGGAGGAGACGGAATGATTTTGGATGTGTTTCCCTGATGGAAATGGGCTAGGTGGGAGAAGAGTGTCTTGTTATTCTCCTCAGGCAAAATGTTGACTATCTCTGGTCTGTGCGGTAAGAAAAGCTTAGGCACTCAAGTTTTCCAATAAAACCACAGGAACCTCCTACCTCTTAAGGTGGCTGAATTGTTAGGAGATGGTTTTGGATGCTTTGAACCTGAGATGAGGCCACAGAGAGAGATTCAGAGGTAGTGTTGCCAGTGTTGAACTTAAGCAGATCTCACTTGGAGGTTTAGGGGTGAAGAATGGGGGCAAAGGATGGAGAGTGGAAAGCGAAAATGCTTCAGCTTTGGCTGTTTTTTGAATAGGGACCTTGAAGAATGAAGCTGTATCCATAGATGTGCTTAAGTTCCTGGTGCCTGTCTTTGTCTGGTCTTAAGCATGGCTCTCTCTGTGATTACTTCCTTTTTGTCCTGTTTGCTAATTGCGGAATAAGCATAAATAACAACAACAACAAAATCCTACATACAGTACTCCAAGATTTTCAGTTTGAGTGACTTTCAATCTTAGTTGTGGATCACGCCAAAATCTCCTGTGATGGTGCTGGTGATTTTAGCAGATACTGAAACTTGCCGACAATAGGTATGCATTTATTCATCTTTAGTGGACTCTTTAGAAATGGTCTATGGGCCTCCAAGAGACCATGGATGAGATGTTGATTTGATCTCCATCTGGTCTGAATGCCAGGGTCAGTCTGCTCTTTGGAAGGACAAAATGATATAAGTGATTGTATAATTTTAATTCTACTTATATGTAGAATTTTTTATTACCATCAGAGAAAGTTTTGTAAGAGATCTAATTTTGGGGAATTAAAACAAAGAGCTTTAAAAAATTGATATGGAAGAACCAGTATTGTTAGATGGCACAGTAATAATAGCCAATCGAGTTAAAAACACCAGACAAGAATCTAATGAAGGCCTAGCACAGGAAACAGAAAAAAAGCCTTATTAAATAGTAAAAGAAAAATGTGTGTCAATGAGCTTTCTTGTCAGAATGGTGTTAATAAGAAAACAGGTCTCTGATGGCTCACTGGAGTGGAGTTATGTTCAAGAAACGTTAAGGAAACAGGTACTGAGAACATGTGGCAGAGCAAGAGAAGGACTGATGGTGCATGCTGAGGAGACTCCAGGGTGCTGGATCTGTCAGCAGCACCTACAGATGCACCTGCAGGGTTTCTCTCTAGCTGTGCAATGAACTTGCAGTTTAAAGCTAATGTAGAGATGAAGTGAGATGATGTAATGAGAGCCATGCTATGAGCTGCAGCTGAAAAAACTCTTTATTGGAGGTTGTCTTCCTTTGCTGTTTAATATCTTCATGAATTGGGTTTGTTCAGCCAGAAGAGAAGGCTTTGGGGTGACCTAATTGCAGCCTTCCAGTACCTGAAGGGAACTTACAGAAAAGATGGAGAAGGACTTTTTACAAGGGCCTGTAGTGACAGGACAGGGGGAAAGGGCTTCAAAGTGAAAGAAAGCAGGTTTAAATTATATATTAGAAAAATATTCTTTACTGTGCGGTACTGGAACAGGCTGCCCGGAGAAGTTGTGGATGCCCCATCCCTGGAAGTGTTTAAGGCCATGTTGGAGCTCTGAGCAACCTGGTCTAATGGAAGGTGTCCCTGCCCACAGCCAAGGGGTTTGAACCGGATGATCTTTAAGGTCCAACCCAGGCCATGAGATATATCATATCATATCATATCATATCATATCATATCATATCATATCATATCATATCATATCATATCATATCATATCATATCATATCATATCATATCATATCATATCATGATATGTCAGAATTGCCATTTATATAATTGTGGAGTGTCAAAAAGTCTCTATTGTCATTCTCTACTTTTTATGAATGTTATATGAAACCCATAGAGTGGCTTGGTGGACAGCTGGCATCCAGCCAAGGCCAACCCACCCCATCTGACGGACTGTGTCCTAAGCAACTCTATGTTAAAATGTGAATTTATCTATTTACACTTAATGTACAAGTGATTACATTCACACTGTTCCTTGCTTTTAGGGAAGATGACATTAAACATTGCAACTACAGTGTTGAGTACATGGACTTTCTGGTTATGTATAGAACTGACGCCTCTGTATCTTTTTGGCAGCACTGAGTAACCACGGTAGATCTTGGTTTTGTTGTTCATTGTTCCTTTTCTTAAGTCAACTGGCAAATGTTGGGATTTCAGGTCAGTGTACTGTTTAACACCACTGAAGGCTTTTATTTTACTGCTAACTGTACAATCAGAAACAGTAGCGTTAGTTTTTGCTCCTGTAAGTGCCCTATAAATTCTGAGCAGACAAACGTGGAGGTTTAAGTGATCACTGCTTAGTTGTTCTGCAGCTTAATTGGTGCACAGCTGCCCTCTGGTCATGTTCTAGCTGTGTGGAAGGTACATTTGCAGCTATTGTTAGAGAATTTGCTGAGTACCAAAGGAGGTGGAAATGCTGGTAGTTATCACTTACTTAACATGGCTTGTTATATTATTCTCTAGAAATGCACATTATTAAAATACAGAAATCTCTCAGGGCAGTTGGTTAGATGGAAGGACTTAAATGAAAAATTTTCAAAGGGGGTTGTCATCCTTGAGACTCTTTTGGTAGCAGAAGCAACACGGTATACAGTTAAGGGAAGTAACACCTTCAGTTTATATTAATTCAGATAAACACCCTTGCTTGCAAATTGTGTTCTACACATTCTATCTGTTTCTTTCTGAATTCATGGTTCTTTCTCAAAATGAGATGAGATTTTCAAGTGTCTGAAACTGCATGCAACCCTTGTACTCTCTCAAATTTTAAAAATATTTGTCAACCAGTGCATTGTACATGGTAAAGGATTTTGAGTGCATGTTCTGTGGTATGTGTAAGAGCTGCTCTGGGAGGTTTTGTCACTGAAAGATATTTCAGCTGGGTTCCTTTTGGCATAGCTTTTACATTGGATCATGACTATTGCCTATGATATAGAGTGATTAGTGAAAGTCTACTGGAGCATACTAGCCTAAGAATACTCTGACTTCTGAGAATTTTGTTAATGTCTAGTTATCTGCAGGAATCGAGTGTCTGTGTGTGTGCTTCAACTAAGTCACATCAGATGCATAGAAACCTGTTTATTTTCCCACTGCATTTTGCTTCTACAACCATTTCTGTGTACCAACCATAAATTTTCTATTAATGTGGTAGGCAGCTATTTTGATAAGTTCCCCTTTCTTTTGCCTTCTTTCCCTTATCTGCATTTGGAAAGGTGTGTCAAAGCTCTAAGAAGAAAAGGACATTGAGTAGTACCATTGCTATTAAGATCACCTGTCACTTGTCCAGTGAAGATACTGTAGAATCACAGAATGGCCTGGATTAAAAGGGACCTTTACAATCATCTAGTTCCAAACCCCTGCCATGGGCAGGGATGTCTTCCACTAGACCAGGTTGCCCAAAGCCCCATCCAACCTGGCTGTGAACACTTTCAGGGATGGGGCATCTGCAGTTTCTCCGGGCAGCCTTGTTCCAGTGCCTCACCACCCTCACAGTGAAGAATTTCTTCCCAGTATTTGATCTAAACCTACTGTCAGTTTGAACCCATTCACTATAGTCCTGTCACTACATGCTCTTGTAAAAAGTCTTTCCACATCTTTCTTTTAGGCTCCCTTCAGGTACTAGAACGCTGCAATTAGGTGACTCCAAAGCCTTTTCTTCTCCAGGAATCCCAAATATCTCAGCCTTTCCTTGTAGGAGAGGTTCTCCATCCCTCTGATTATTTTGGTGGCTTCCTCTGGACTCACTCCAACAGGTCCATGTCTTTCCTGTGCTGGGGATCCCAGAGCTGGATGCAGCTCTCAGGTGGGGTCTCACCAGAGCAGAGCAGAGGGGCAGAATCCCCTCCCTCACCTGCTGCCCACGGTGCCTTTGATGCAGCCCAGGACACGTTTGGCTCTCCAGGCTGCAAGGGCACACGGCTGGGTCACGTCCCTCAGCCTCTCACCCACCAGCACCCCCAAGTCCTTCTCAGCAGAGCTGCTCTGGATCTGTTCATCCCCAGCCTGTGTTGATACCGGGGGTTGCCCTGACCCAGGTGCAGCACCTTGCCCTTGGTCTTGTTAAACCTCATGAGATTGCCATGGGCCACTTCTCGACCTTGTCCAGGTCCCTCTGGATGGCATCCTGTCCTTCAGGTGTGTCACTGCACCACTCAGCTTGGTGTCATCTGCAAATTTGCTGAGGGTGCACTCGATCCCTTCATCCATGTCATTAATGATGATATTAATTACACTGGTTACAATATGGACCCCTGAGGGACACCACTTGTCACTGATGTCCATCAGGACACTGAGCTGTTGAGCACCACCCTTAGGATGTGATTGTCCAATCACTTTCTTGTCCATCTAACACTCTACCTATCAAATCCATCTCTCTCCAATTTAGAGAGAAGGATGTTGTGGGGCACTATGTCAAAGGCTTTACAGAAGACCAGATAAATGACACCTATAGTCCTTCCCTTGTCCACTGATGTAGTCACATGTAGAATCATGTAGGATCGTATGTAGAGTGTTAGTTGGTCTCAGTCTGAAAGTAAAAATAACCTTTTTTTGAAATAGCATTGACACTGCCCCAGTTCAAATGCAAGATTTTGATCATGTGTGCTTATGTACCACAGTGTTTTGTTATATTGAGGATATCATTCCAAGAAATATGGCCTTGTCATTTGAGGATAACACTCTTGGATCCTTTCCATAACTCTTGGTGCCTTGCATGCTATTACAAAATGCCTGATGTAATTATATTTCCTATCTTTTGCTGGTTATTATTTTCCATTACAGCCTGTTATTTTGCCATATCTTTCCTTCTTTTAAAATGTTCCCACTCTAATTATGTGCTGGGTTGGTTTTTTGGTTTTTTTTTTTTTTGTTTGTTTTTGTTTTGTTTGTTTGTTTGGTTGGTTGGTTGGTTTGGTTTTTCTTGTTTTTATTTGTTTGGGGTTTTTTGTTTT
>VWZT01007767.1:359926-375744 GCA_013397055.1 Pachycephala philippinensis
TTTTTTTTTTTTTTGTTTGTTTGTTTGTTTGGGTTTGGTTTGTTTGCTTTTTTTTTTCCCCTGGTTAATTTAGTCCCTTGAATTCTTTCACTTATGCATCTTCCTGTTTTCTGTATGCTGCTGGCATGCAAGGGCACAGTTTTGTAACACACTGAAGGCTGTCTCAGCTGCTGCCAAGGGCATTTCTTTCCTTGGCTGGCATAATTTTTCACAGGAATTATGGCCATTTTATCCTCGCCAGGAACCAAGGAACTAAATCAACTGAAAAACAACATTACAAGTAGAGGAATAGCTTACTGCTGGCAGAGCAGCCTGTGCTGGCTGGGATCAGCTGGCCATTGGTGACAGTACAGAGAAGGGGAGGCTAATTTGTGACTGCAGCAGGAAGCCAGGCTGCTGTTAGCCCTCCTGTAGACTGATTTAGCTAATTAGCAGTGGTGGGACACCCCTCACCTAACTTTACATACCTGCAAGGCTGAACTAGTGATACTGGACAATGAATAGGTACCTCCAGAGTCAATTTCCTGTTCTGTTCTGTATTGGAATGAAATGAATCCCTGTGCCAAGGTGCCTTTCTCCGACTTGGTTATACAGGATGCTAGGGGTGATTTTCTCAGACTGACCCACCTCAGCCAGAACAGTCAAATCCCACCCTGAAAAATATAGAAGTTAAAACCTAAGGCATCAACCCAAGGGTCTGTTTATAACTAACTTCTGCTAACTTGAGGTCTGGATCTAAGCAGAGTTGTCCTGATAAATAGGCATCAGCTAATGGCAGCTGTGCTCTGTCTTGTGGTTCACTTTTTGAGGTGTCATGTTTGAAGCATTGGGAAGAACTGGGCAGCAGTCAAGTGGCTTCCCTTCATTCTTAGAACCTCCTTTAAATGTAGCTGTCGCTTACCCAATGTGTGAGAAAATGCGGTCAAAAGCTGTTTTTGTTCTTTCTTGTTTTTTCTCCTCAGTGAGGAGTGGGATACTGTGGCAACCAAAAGCAAACCTTTTTCCTGTCCACTTGCCCTCTGGGATGGTGCCATTGCTCCTTTCTCTGCTACTCTCCCCTGGTCAGACCTCTGGTTTTTCACTTTTGCTGTGTGTTTCTCCCACTAGTAGTCTGCATTCTATATCTTGTCTCTTATCTTTATTCTTCCTCCAACCTCATAAACTGCTTTGCTTAGATTTTGTCTTCTGTCTGGATATCCCTGACCTGTCCCTGTGTTTATACACGACTCAATTGTGGGACATAAAAACAGAAAGCAGGGAAGGAAGAACACTCAAGTTACCCAGTTTTAGTCTAGTGTCCTACCACTAGGCTTGAGCTGGCTTCATCATTAGGCTTTTTCTCTGCTTCCTTTCATCCTTTAATGTGGCATGCCTGAGTGGAGTCTAATTTCACCTGATGTGTCCATCCAATGTGAGCAACTACTCTCTTGGGGAACTGGAGCTGTGGGTTTCAATCCTTTTAAGTTAAGGATGTTCCAGAGTTGTTACTTCACACCTTTTGGATCAATACTTGAGTGGCATTTCTGTTGTGCAAAAGGCAGGTGCCACTGCTGGCATGGCTGGGATGACTGGATGGGGCCTTGACAGACTTTTCTGCCTCTTCTCTACACCTCTAAGAATGTAGCTGCAGGCCTGGGACAAACCCCTCCCAGGGTGAGTTTGCCTTTTGAGCCTGTCCAGTGCCCTCAAGAAGACAGCCGTCATGCCCACCTAGGAAAACTTCCAAACACCTGAAGAGTGAGAACATGTTGCCAAGTGTAAGTTGGTTGGTTGAGTGGGCATAATGTTGCACAGATATCCCAGCTTCTGCAGCTAGTCCTAAGCCTCTGTGGATGGGAAGGGCTGAAAAGCAATGCCTTAAAGCTTCATAAATAAAATTACAAATGCAAATGTTCATATTATGTATTTATTCATATAAAGAAGTGTTCCCTGCAGCATTCTCCACATCTTTCACTGATTCTTGGTGAATTCTTGGGTTTTTGTTTTCTCCAGACAGCTGTGTGGGGATAGCATGGGGGTCTCATGTGAATGCTTTATGGGAGTGGGAATGAACTGCGACATTTTAGACACAGGTTTTAGAAGAACTGATACCTACATTATGATACCTACATTAGAACCCTGTACACTTTTGTTGTTGTTGTTGTGGTTAAGAATACCAAAAATTTGATCTGACATATAACAATGATGGCACCCAAAATCACAAACTATTTTTGTAAAATATAGCGGAAAGCAGAAGAGATCTTGTAATCTTGTAGGGACTTTGATTAAAACATCACACGAGAAATTCTGTTTAGTATTTCTAGTTGCCTCTGACCACAAATTAACATAAAAATCTACTTGTATGTTATTTTCTACTGTCTAAAAATCCATAGAGAACTATTGTGAAAGATTTGGCACTCCCATCTCCCTCTAGTTAAAAGTTTTGAAAACAAACTTGCTCCTTTCTGGCACTACTTTCATCTCACTCTTGCTGAAGCCTCGTTTTTATATTTTCAGCACAGATGACAGTAAGTTAATTCTAACATGAAGTCATTGACTTCAGCGGAACAACATCAGGAAGAAATTTGTCCCAATTTTTAAAAACATTCTTCTTGATGAAAAGTGGGACTACTACACCTACATTTGATAGGGGAATCTATGTTGATGAACTAATAGTATCTTATACCTCACAAACATTGGCTGAAGAAATGGCTCTGTTGTGCCATAATTAAGTGCACTTTGGGGAGTAACCAAGGACTTCCTATCAGTTTGGTTTTTAGGTAATGCTAGCTTCCCATCAGCTTAGACTCAATCTTTTGTCCTCTACAGCAAACCTTACTGTTCTTCAGCATCATCAGGAGCTGAAACGTGTTATGTCTCTGCTTTATGCTACTCCATGCTCCATAGATTTCACAGAGACTTGGTAACCACAGCAGTTATGGTCCTCATTTTTGCAATTCTACAGTATTAATATTGAGGGATTTTTTTTCAGTCTTTCAAGTCCATTGCTTTAACCTTTAAATCAACACATAGAATTTAACTTGAGAGCATTGCAATGTTATGATAATGATCACCCAATGTTTAAGCAGCTTTATAATTGATTCTGATTTTTATAGTCTAGCTAAACTGCAAACGTTTGATTACCCAAGGTAATGTGCAAGGGAGCTGAGAGGACAAATGAGAAAATGCTTAGATAAAGTAAAAGCATAGCTACACAAAACATCTGTAGGTTAGGAAGATTAGTAAGGCTGTAAAGGAGAAAGATGAGGTCAGTGACACAGGTTTCATCTCCAGTGTGAAAGGCATCTTCCCCAGGGAATGATCCACATCCCTTGGGCCAAGGGGTGAAAAGCAGCTTGTGTCAACAGTGCTGGAGGCTTGACCCTTCGGCCTCTCTCTTCTTCCCCCAAAAACCTATCCCTGGTCTGTGCTGGGCACTGGTGGCAACTCTGGGACTTAATTTAATTTTTTTTCGTCTTTTATCTATTCAAAGTATTTGAAATAGCATGAGGTCTGTGTCACAGCCCGCTATTTCGTGGGCATGATTTTGTGGGCATGTGTTGCATCTCCTAGAATTAGGCTTAGGCCCTGCAGGGTGCTTGAGGATACATGAGCTGCCAGAGAGTTCTGCCAGAGAGGTGTTGAGATGTGGATGATGAGGGCTTGAAAAGAAAGGGGAGTGAAAACTGTTGAAAGTTATTGCTGTGTCTGTAGTGCTGACTCAAACTGGCTTGGGAAAGTCACTCGCCAAATGTGGCTGTGGCTCTGCAGATTTGTGTGTCTGTACCAGAAGCATACTCAATTCAGAATATACATAATTCAGCTCAGATACCTGAGAATGAAGTACAGTTTTAAAAAATAACAGAAAAAAAAATCGTAGTAAATGTGAAAACTAGCCAGTGAAATAAAAACAGCTCAAAGATGAACCCTACAGGATTATACAGAGGATTACAGTTACTCTGTAGCTGTTGGCTGCCTGAGCATTAATGCCAGTGAGCATCATTTGTCTTCTCCATTTTTCATCCATTTGGTTTCAGCTTGGCAGATCATCTGTGTTGTTTCTTCTAGGTCCAAAATAATGGCATGGAATTAGCCACTGGCACTTGTGGAGCAGCCACTGGCAGATACAGGGACTTCATGCACGAGGCATTAGCTGGCTCAAGTGATCTCCAAGCTTTCCATCCAGAGTTGGGGGGAAGTGTGGGAACTCAATGAGTGCCAGCTGGCCTGCCTGGTCCTGCAGCGGTTTTGAGCGAGCCTGTGGGGCCTTTTGGGATTCTCCAGTGACCTCTCAAGGACTTGTCATTTGAAGCTTGGCTTGAGAAATCACTTCTCTCTTGGCAACTGAGGCAGATTTCCTAAAGCTGAGCGGTCTTGAAAGTTGTTTTGAAATTATTGTGCTGGTTGCATTGATATGCTTTCATTTCTAATGGAAATAGAAATTTTACACTTAATTAATTTTTTTTTTTTTAAGTAAGTGCTGCCTTTTCTTTCTCCTCATTTTTTTTCAATACTTTCAGCTTTCACTGATTTAATGACCACTGTTAAAGGCCACAAATTCCACTTTTGACCCCTGCACAGGCAGTGAGAAAATATTCATACTTTTACATGTGCCAAACATCTCTAGGTTTCTCTCTGGCATTGGTTTTACCAGTGCTGAAGATACTCCAAATACCAGGGCCAAAGTAGTGTTTGAAAAAACAGGCTGGCACCTTTATCTGAGGACCAGTTTCAGTGGGATTTAGTTTTCTTAAATGACTTTATGCATGTAGGTCTGAAAGGGCTTGAAAGTAGGTCAGAAAGGCAAGAAATTTTCTAGGATTTTAAAGTGAAAGGTACTGCTGTAGCACATACCTGGAGATCAAACTCTTATTTAAATCATAGAAAGCAATTTTAAATGCAGAAGAGGTTTCTTTTGAAAGCAGGGAAAGATGAAGAAAGTGATATCCAGAGCGCTTTTGGTTTGATTTCTACTACTAATATGTCCCTTTACTGCAGCCACAGATTCTATAGAATATTAAATCTGCACCTTCTTCAGAGATTCCTTCTGTTAGTGGCTCTTCTCGGACCAAGGTAATTTCCCTGAGTATTCTTATGGATCTGGTATTGTTATGTGAATGACACTAAGGAAGCTCCTTTTACTAGAACAAGTCCATTTTCTCTGTGAGCTGAGCTAACATGAAGTAGGGTGGGGTTGTATCCCCTCTGTCTCTGAGACGTTTAAGCCCAACAGCAGGGAATGTGCTGAAGCTTTGTTGGAGATTTTGTTTTCCCCAGAAAATCCTTCATATGTGGCTGCTGAGCAGAGCCAAGAAGCAGGCTTGACAGTTCTCTGCTGCTCGATGTCTGTCTCATCTCTGAGCTGTGTAGGAGTTTGCAAAGGCAGATTAATATTTAACATACCTGGAGTCTTTGATCTTTCAGCTGGAGCCTGGATACATCTAAATCCTCATAAAATGCAGACAGAGGAGATGATGCTGCCTTTTATTCACTAATGCAGAGACTGGAGCACCCTCCCAATTTCCATTTCTTCTTCCATCTCAGGCCATTTCATTCTGCTCTCCAATTTGTCCGTCAAGAATCCTTATCACCAGTCTGCCAGGTGCTCATGCTGAAACTGCCTAATTTCCAGGCTTTCAGCTGTGTATCTGAACCACTTGGCTTGAAAGCCTCATTGTCTGATCTTCTGAATCCTGAAGTGTTCCCACTACAAAGAAAAGGTGGGATATCCTGCCTAGGATGTCCTGCAGGCTGGTGACCAGGTGCTCTCCTGGGCTGTAGGGTGGGTCCTGCAGGCTAAGGCAGGTAGGACCCACATCCTCTTTTGCTCAGCCTGCAAACCCTGTCTCTCAAGGGTGGCTGCTGCTGAGGGTGTCTGAAAGAGACTTCCAGGCACGTCCTCCTGGCTGGCTAAGGCAACCACAACTGCTTTCCTCCATAAGGGAGCGCTGGTCCCTCATTTGGCATTGCAAATCATGTTCCTGCCAGGGACCCCTTCATTTTGCAGTCAACCGGCATTGACTATTCAAATGCCAAGACTGGCCTTAGAAACCTTGAAGAACTGGAAAAACACCCTTTTCCTCAGCCTTTCTTATTGACTAGTATTTGTTGTTCCCTCTTGCTTGCTGACTGTTCTGAATCAGAGACAGGAAAAAGAGGCAGGACTGTCCACTGTGGACAGGTGCCTTGTACCCTAGGGTTAGGAATCTCCTTCTGGGGAGATGTAGCCAGATTTAAGCTTAATGTTTCTGAAGTAATTTTAGTAAGCACATGAAGATATTTTGGAGAAAAGTGCTCTCACAGAGAGATTGATACTTCAAAACTATCTCAAGACTGTGGTCAAATAGTTTGCATAACCTTAGAAAAGAGCTGTAAAGTGGCTGGTGACTTGACCTGGTTTCTAGTACTTGTGGCTCGCCCTGTGCATAGGCAAGGGAGTCTGTAGCCCAGAAAAGCAGAGTTCAGCAACACATCAAATGTTTTCCTGCTGGGTTTGTCTGTCAGAGCCCTGGGGAGCTGGCCTGGTTGCTGCTTCTCCATGGCATCCAAATTTCCATTACTTTTCCTTTTCCTCCCCAACTATTGCAGTTCTCTGTGTCCATCTTTATCATAGAATCACAGAAAGACTTGGGTTGGAAGGGACCTTAAGGACCTTCTAATTCCAACCCCTCTGCCTTGGGCAGGGCATCTTCTACTAGACCAGATTGCTCAGGGTCCTGTGCAATCTGGCCTTGAACACTTCCAGGGGTGGGGCATCCATAACTTCTTTGGGCAACCTGTTCTATCTAATCTAAATATCTCCTCTTTCAGTTTAAAGCCATCCTTCCTTATTCTATCACTGTCTGTCTGTGTAAAAAGGCACTCTCTCTCTTTTTTTATAAGCTCATTTTAAGTATCGGAAGGCCCCAGTGATGTTTTCCCTAAGACTTCTTTTCTCCAGGCTGAACAGCCACAACTCTCTCAGCCTGTCTTTGTAAGAGAGGTGGTCCAGCCCTCTGATCATCTTTGTGACCCTTCTCTGGACACATTCTAACAGGTCCATGCATGGCTTTAGACGTACCTTCTCTAGCTCTTATTCCTCATCCTTGGGTGGCAAAAGTCAATTTTGCCCTGTGCCCTTGAAAAGCCTTGAGTGATAATTGCTGCAATTGTGACAAAACTTATCATGGCCTAAATATTTGAGCAGCAGTTCCACATTCTCCTAGGTGTTCTTTCTGGTTGTCAAAGCTTTTCTATGAAGTAGTTTATGCCTGACTCATTTTAGGAATTCATGTCAGGTTGTGGAAATCCTCGAACAGTCCTTGTTCTTCCCTTGCCCCATGGGAGAATTACCCAGCATAACCCAGGATTACCTTTTCCCTAGAGTTTCCTGCCCCACTGTAGCCCATTAGACCATGACTGTATTGAGATCTGACCCAAGAGCTCTTCTCAGGTCTAAGCATAGACACCACCTTTTAAGGCGTGGTCCTCCAGCTGCAGGTCTCTCTCCTTTGGAAAGAAACCTGGGGAAAAGATTTGGGTCAAAGGGGCCTCATAGCATATGCAAGTCTTTGCACCAGATCTGGATGACCAGTAAGAACTTAGGGGTGTATTGTGGCATCCCCCTGTCCTGCAGTGTGGAGGTAGCAACAGATGGTGCAGCAAGGGGGTTGTAAGGCAGAGCAACCTGGCCTGTAACTCATGCAATGCCCTCCACACACGAGGAAGGACACAAAATCTGCTCCCATCAGATCCCCTTGCTATGGTTCCTAGGGGATAATGGAAGCACAAGCTGGACAGTAATTCAGAGGGACAATTTATTCCCCCAACTCCAAAATCATCTACTTGGCCTTGCTACTAAGACATCTGTTATGCCAGTTAACACCTTCAGGCCATCCCAAAAATAACAGCTCCACTCTCCTAGATCCCCAATATGTTGAGGCATACAGACCAACATGCTGTGCCTAATCCTACTTGACTTATTTTTGAAGGGATTCAGGGAGTGGAAATTAATACAGCCCTATCTTCTTGCTCTAGATGTGAAATGCACATATCCTTACGGTGGCTATAAAAGATGATAAAAAAGCTGTTATGACTTTCAGCTTATTTGTGTAGTACAGAGCTCTGGTTAAAGACGGACTTGAAAAACATATCAGAAATACATACATAACATTTTCGTCAAAGTATTTTTTCAGGCCCCCTAAATACTGCATTTTGACAGTCCTTTCACACAAACTCCATTTCTGTTCAGTTGTTTTCTGAGACATCTCTTCACAGCCTAATTTCAGGCAAGCCATTTCACTTGTCGGCTTAGGCTAGGATATGTTTCAAAGGTGATTCTCTTCAGGAGTTATTGAAGACTGTGATGCAACTTTATTGAATGATACAGTGAAAAATTACCTGCCTTCCACCCTCAATGACTTACATGAGGCTAATTGTATCAGACAATTTGCCTGGGCACAATTCCTATGCTCAGGTAGATGGGAAGTGAAGTTTCAGGCCTTTGAGCTGGTCTCATTTGTTACTGAATTGTCTCTTTAGAGCAGTATCCACTCTTTCTGAGTGGGAACTTAGTACAAACAACTTTCAGTGCAAGGCCAGGTGGCCAAGAAGGCCAATGGCATCCTGGCCTGGATCAGCAATAGTGAGGCCAGCAGGACCAGGGCAGTGATTGTCCCCCTGTATTCGGCACTGGTGAGGTTACACTTCAAATCCTGTGCCCAGTTCTGGGCCCCTCACTGCAAGAAGGACATGGTGGTGCTGGAGTGTGTCCAGAGAAGGGCAACAGAGCTGGTGAAGGGTCTGGACTACAAGTCCTGTGAGGAGTGGCTGACGGAACTTGGCTTTCGCCTGGAGAAAAGGAGGCGTGGGGGAGACCTTATAGCTCTTTACAATTACTTGAAAGGAGGTTGTAGCCAGGGTGGAGATGGTCTTTTTCCCCAGGTTACAAGAAATAGAACAAGAGGAAATGGCCTCAAGTTGGTCCAGAGGGAGTTTAGGTTGGATATTAGGAAAAATTACTTAATAGAAAGTATTGTCAAGCACTGGAACAGGCTGCCCAGGGAAGTGGTTGAGTCACCATCCCTGGCCATATTTCAAAGATATGTAGATGTGGCACTTGGGGACATGGCTTAGTGGTGGACTTGGCAGTCCTGGGTTAAGGGTGGGTTGATGATCTTAGAAGTCTTTTCCAGCCTAAGCAATTCTATTATTCTAAGCCTGCATGCTGTATTTTCTCATTTCACCTTTCCAGATTGCTGCCTCCAATGAGAAATCATGAACACAGAATTGCCTGTTATTGGCATTGCTTAATCTCCTTCTTGTTCAATTAAATTTTTCCTGAGCTTTATCTCATCCAGTCTAACAGCAAAAAAATCTGCTAAATGTGCTGCTGCCTGTTTCATGTGTGTCTGAGGAACATATAACCTGCTTGGAGGAGCTGCACATGTGCTTTTCATGCTGTGTGGGTTATGGCACACAAATATATATAGTGTTTGTAGTGGGATGCTGCATGTGTTCAGGAACTGTTGAAAGCCTTTGGAATTCTTATAACTGTTTATTCATTCTTTTGTTTAGGAGTCAGTGACCTGTAAGTGCTCATTATGAAGAGAGATCTGGTTTTCTTGGTGACTCTAATTAGCCTTGCCTTCCTGTCACTGCTAAGATCTGGATATCCTCAACACATTGCAGAGGAGTCCTGCTCTGTTCAGATCCTTGTTCCAGGCCTCAAAGGTAATGTGAAAGCCTACTCCATTATTCAAATATTAATCTTTTTGTTCTAACAGGCTCATTTGCATCACTGACAGTTTCTAACAGAGACAAAGAAGGTGTCTCTCAATTGTCCTCTTATTTGCCCCTCTTTGTAGCCTCCTTAAAAATGGAGTTTTAAGGTCCCTAAGGTGAAATTAAACGGTTCAGAGAATGCATGCCAGTTTCCCAGATTTACTACCATCAGTAGTGCTTGTTACTCTTATATATTGCCTGGTTGCTCTCTCTGTGTTTATACTGAGCAGTGGTACACATACCCAAAGACTCTAAAATCCGGCCCTACTTTATACCTGGAGAGGTTTTCACTTCCATTTTGCAAAGTAATAGGAATTATTTTGTGTTTTCTTGTCTTTTGTTTGTCTTGTTTTGATTTTTTAAAAGCTCAAATACCTCTTAGAAGAAAGAAAACATTAGTTAGGTTTTTGGCATTTCTATAGTTTTTGTGGAAAAAGGCAACATTTTTACAGAATATGCCCCCAAACTATTGCCCAAAGAAGACGGCGTAATAAATCTTTTCATAGGAAAAAAATATACCTTGCATAAGAAATCGGCCACTGGGAAGAATTAGCATTTTAAAGCAACAGCATCCATTATGGTTGTTGAAATCCCAGCCCTGTTCAGTCAATAACAATAATTCCCCTTGTGAAGGCTATGACATTTCTGTTGAAATATAACACTTTTGAACATGGGGAAATACTTGTTAACAACAGGACTAAAAAAACCCCATGAAAACCACCAGTTTATCATCAACAATAAAAAAACCCCATTGTTTAAGAAACAAACAACAAACCATTCAGTTTTTCTTATAACTACGCCTTGTAGTGTCACAAAACCCACCTAACCAGAATTGGTGCTGTTAATCTTATCTGTACAAACCTGGGATTTCCCCAGTTGCCTGAGGGCCATATTATGGACTGCAGGCACTGTCTGTTCTGGTTAACTGATTGGGAAGGGTAAGGCTCAGTTCTGTTCTGCAGTTTGCACAGCTGAATTGTGAGCCCAGCTTGGCCACGGGTTAGGCTTTGGTGTAAACTGCCCTCTCCAGACATTGCCCAGTTTCTGTGTGGTTGCTCTGTGCTTGAGGCAAGAGAACTGGGCTACAGGGATGAGGGTTGTGCTTGGCCAATTTACTTTAAGAATATGTTTATTTTTTAATATTATTGTTTTGTCTATTATTATTATAGGTGCATCTTTGGATGCTTGAAGTCAACAAAAAGCTATTTTTTTCTATTTACTTCAATAAGTGGCTTTTGATCTTAATAATGTTTAGACCTTCTGCAGATATTCTAGTTAGAAAGAACAACACTTTATCCAGGATTTCTGAGGTTTGACTAAGGCTTGAGTAAAGTTGTTTAATTTGTTTGGTATGTTCACCGTGTAAAAGGCATAAGATGCTGTTAATGTGACTTACAGAGAACACAACTAAGTTAAATATATGTTGTCCAAATTTGCATGAAAGATTAGTCAAAGGGCCGGACTCCACAGTCTTAAGCTTTGAAAATACTTTTCATATCAAAGAAGTTGACAGGATAAGTTTTGTGACTTCTTTGCATTGGTTTCCTTATTTTCGTAATCAGTCAAAATTAGCATCTATGACTGCCATTTTAATGCAAAGATCATTATTATTATTATTATATGCAGCAGAGGTTTTCAAAGTGTGTAAACTGTGTGGGACCCTTTGGCAGAAGACAAGTCTGAGCCTGGAAACCAGAGAGAAGCCTGAAAACCACCATGTGCTAATGATTTCACTCTGTTTCATATGATGTAAGCCTTACAAAATTGAGAGAGATTGAGGTACAAATTCAGTGAAGCACAAAATGGCCTGATACAGACCTAGTTAATGTGAAATCCCTAAAAAGCTTTCAATGCTCCAACTACGTTGACAGGGGGACTGGCTCAGAGAAGTGGCAATGAGATACTGCTGTCCCCCGCTGGCACAACCCCAACCCATTTCGCAGGCAAAGGCTTCCTTTAAACTGAGCACGTGTGTGGCCACGTGCCCAAATTTCAGCTCCCATGAAGAGGGATTTGCTCACTGCAGCTTTTAGATCTGCACCATCTCCTCCTCTGCTGGGCTGCCAGCAACACCTCCAGTGGTGAAGGAATAGAGTCCCACACTGCTGCTGGGCATGGCTCTGTCAGAACTCGGGAAAAACAGTCACAGGGAAGAAATGAAAGAAATTTGGGAGACCACGGCATATGTGAATGGCAGAGGACACACACTTAAGAGGTGGTGCAAAAAGTGGAGCCCAAATGGGGTGATGAAGGAGAAAGTCATCAGAGAAAAGTACCCAAAAGCCAGAGAGGGTAAAGGAGGAATTTTAGAAGAATAGAAAGAGATAGAAGGGAAAAAACAAAAAAAAGAAGAGCTCAAAGAATGAGACTGAGTGGAGAGACTGGAAACTAAATAAACGTAAAATGACACAAAATCAATTAAGACCCCACAGAATAAAAGAGGAAATCAGAAGGGGCATGAGATGAGAGTGGATGAGGAAATGAATGAGGAAGAAAGCCAGTAAAGACACCAAGAAAAAGCATAAATGATATTAAGGTCAGCAGTTTAAGTCTTAGGGACTGGTTTTGGTGGTTTGTGGGTTTTTTTGTTGTTTGTGTTTGGGTTTTGCCTTTTTTTTTTAGTTGTTTTGGTGGTTTTTTTGGGGGGGTGTTGGTGGATTGGTTATTTTTTTAACTCAAGAGTATGAAAGAGTAAGATGAAAAGTGTAAGGGCAAAACCATGGCTCTGAGAATGCAGACAGCAGACTGAACCACGTTTTAGAAAGCTGGCAATATTAATAATAAGAAAAGTGTGCTGTGTGAGAAAAAGCAATGGATGATGAAGCCTCACTACGCAGCTCACTCAAACTCTTCCCAAAGTCCAGTCTCTTTTGATAGGCACATGATATTGAAGTTCCTACTATTGTGGAGAAAAAAATAATGTAGAACAATCCTTCAAAGCTTAAATTCTCAGTTTGCCATTTTGTTTTGTCTCCCTTCTAGAGTCTAAAACAGGAGTTGTCTTAATAGTCTCAATGACGTTCAATACATAAAAAAGTTGATGCTACTTTAAAAAACCCAAATTTTTTTACACCCACACTTGATGCATCTACTCACACAGGGAATATGAGTAATGGAAGGAAGTTATCACCAGTCAGGAATGCTTAATAGCTCACATAGTTAATATTTGGTGTACTATTTTCATTGCACACTGTAGATGGTACAGCTTATGGTAGGAAGTTGCAAACATAAGCATAGACAAATCCTGTCCCAAAGAATTCACTAAAGGAGGCAAATCAACAGCAGTTGTAAGATACATTGCCTGAATTAAGAAAGATGTCTCCCAGAGATGATGTAAGAAGAACTTGTAGTAGTGTCAGGGCCTGACACCCATGACCCTACAGCAGCTCAGGTTGGTGGCAGGGCTAAATTTCTTTTGGGAGTGTGGGGCATCTCAACCCTGTGGAGCACCACTAACCACATCTCGCCCTGTCTCTGCTGCATAGGCAATGCTGCGCGGTGCTGACAGAGAAGGTACTGTTTTGTGCAGTGGGGCTGGAGCAAATATCCAGGAAGGGATGGAGAGGAGACTGAGCAAGAGGTACAGCTGCTGAGGGACTGTGGCTGGTGGAAGAGGCCACAACAGATCAGTTGGGTAGGGACCATGATGCACAGATCCCAACCTCCTGCTCTGAAGGAGCCTGGTTGTAGATCAAGAGGCTGGAGACCAGAAAGAAGGCACAGGGCTGTCTTTCTCTAATTCATTAATCAAGAAGTTAAACATTATTGTTAATTGGTGAAAAATTAAATTGATTGAAATTTCTTGACAGAAAACTGTTTTGTTGCCCGTGACACCTGCACAGGCTTTACTTCCTCAATTTGCACAGTGCTCAGGGTACAAACAGCAAAAATAGGGACTTACATACACAACACAAAGCTGAGCTGGGCCACTGATCAGTCCCTCTTGGCCAAGGTCTTGCTCCATAAAACAGCTGGTAAGAAAAAAATATAGACTGGTCTGTAGCTGGGCCTGTAATGGAATAATCGCCTCCTGGAGAAAGTTTTTAAAACACCCACACTAAGGAATGCAGTGTCATCGTATTATAGGAATAAATGCAGGCAAGTGTAATGGCCTGAAGCAAGAGTGATCTATTTTATTGATCCCTAGTGCACAGCTTTCACTCTGAAGAACGTGTAAAGCAATAGGCTGTAATAGCCTGCTCTCAGCCTCCAGAGAGCAAGGAAAAGTCATTGTCAGGATTTATCTTTGGGAAGCAAAGAACTCATAACCAGCCCTGAGGGGTGAAAGGCAATCATACAAAGCCTATTGGTTACCTGATAATAAAAATGTGACGTTCCCAAATGTGCCAAATTATAGCCTGTTTCATACTAACAATATTATTCACTGGGGATTATGTGAAGTTTGTCCTCATTAAGGTCAGAGAATGGCCTATTTTTGCATGTCTGAAGGCAGGGAAGATGGTCTGGAGCAGCCTAAAGAATGAAAATATAACAGATGGAGGGCTGAGTTCAGCTCACAGCCACCTAGGTCTACAGTAAAGAGAGAGATGGAAAGAGAGCTGGAGGCTGCATATTTGAAATGTGCCATGGTGTGGCATGTTTTTACATGTCTCTGTGACCCCTCTCTGAACCATTGCTGCCAGCTGTGCCAGAGAGCTGGGCTTGTGGGGTGCATGATAACCATTGACTTTCCTACTGTGGTGCTCCCATCAGCTTCCTGGAGAGCAGCTAATGCTCACTCTCCTCCACAGACTTACAGTGTTGGGACATCACGCGTGCTGTGCTAACTCTGGATTTTACATACCAGCATTTTATTTTCTGTGGAAGCCACAGAACTTTCTTCTCCTTGATCATACAAATCTTGTGTTGTCGAGGTGGCTATGTAAATCATTCTTGAAACTTCTGTTTCTCAAAGAGATATTAATTTTTTGTCAATGGCAAAGTACAGTAGTAGTACAGTAGTAGGGGGCAAAACAAGCTAAGCATCCCCATATTTTCAATGAAAGGCACCAGGGAGGCAAATGTTTATAGAAAGTGATGTTTAAATATGCTGAATATAATGATGCACCATGAGCTATGTGCGTGTAAGTACACTGCATAGTGGTTCATAGTTCAGAGATTAAAAGGCACAGTATATAACTGAGGATATGGAGTAGGGAGTTAACTCTTTCATGCTGAAAAATGGTCCTCTAATGATGGATGTAGCAATGCCTTCTTATAGGTCTCAAAAATGGCATTTTTTTCCTTTTAATTTGAGGTCATAGTGATGCCTTGAAGTGGCCACCTAAAACACAGAGGCTAGACAAAAAATAAGAGAATAAAAGTAGGTATTTATTTGAAGGGCCTTCAAAGGTACACCCTGGGTAGTCAAAAGGCTACACCCAAGATGGACCCTGGGTCACAGGTTCTTCACACTTGTATAAGTTTGGTCCATTTGCATATCAGGGTTAATTCTCCAGTTATAACTTTGGTTAATGATGTAATGACCCCAAGTTTGCCCCCCTCTCAAGGCTTCAGTTTGCACATTTTGGGCCTGGTGTCCTTGAAGAGCAAACCTAGAGGGGCTTGTTATGTCTAACTAGCATGGGAGAACAGTAGTTAACAGGCCACATGAAACTTCAGAGTTACACACTAAGCAGCACAGGATTTGAAAAATATAAAAGTTAAAACCTAAGGCATCCACAGTGTGGTGGTTTAGTTTGCATCTTTTACTTTTTGTGAGATAAGAATTAGAAGAAGGGCAAAGCAGGCTTAAAACTTTAAAGAATACAAAGAAGTTTATTACTAACAGAATTAAAGGTAATAAAAGAATGATAAAGATTACAACAAGCTCTCCCTTTCCCTCCAGCACCTCTCCCCACTTATTTCCCAACTCGCACAAAGGATAACACACATGATTTTAGGTCAGAATTGCAGTTCTTAAGTCTCTTTCATATTTGAAAGAAAAAGAGGTTCCTTCTGCTTCAATGTGGTGCTTCAAACTGCCACAGCAAACAAACCCGCCCAGAAATCTGCTGCCGTGAAATATATCTCTCTCATGAATTCTGCAGTCTTCCCACAACTGCTATCATAAGCCA
>VWZT01007767.1:376175-443737 GCA_013397055.1 Pachycephala philippinensis
CCACCCCTCCCAGCTCAGGGACCAGAAAAGAAGAGAGGGACTTCCCCTCCTCAGTGCCTTTTTATATGCAAAATCGTGAGAAGCGATTGGTCTAAAACCCTGTCCATCAACTCAGTCTCTTCAAACCACCACACACAGTTAAGCCATTTTCACTTGAGACTTAAGCATCTCCTTAGCAGAGGCTCAGAAAGAGTTTGGTGAACACAGAAGTTTATGTGCTAAGCTGGGGTCTAATTCTGAAGCTTTTGCTTAAGTGAATTGTGCTGTTGGCTTTTTGGAGGTCAATGATATAAGTAACACCCACAAAACTAGACCTGCTGTATAAGACTTCGGTAACATACTGACTTAGGGTTTGGCAGTGTCTACATCAATTGAAGAAAAATCTGTTTTCTGTCCATCAAGTAAAGCTGTTAAATCAAATCACGTCTGCTTCTCTTTTTTTCACTGGAGAGAATGGCATTCTTGTCATTGCTGCTAACAGTGTAATATGATTCTTCTTTTTGTTTACTTTCTTATCAACAGGGGAGGCTGGAGAAAAGGGGGAGAAAGGTGCTCCAGGTCGTCCAGGCAGAGTTGGGCCTCCAGGAGAAAAAGGTAACTTTGTTAAAGAAGATGTTTTGAAAGTGATTCCTGAGAAAATGCTGCTTTTTCGTGTGAGATGATGATGGGAGTCCTCTCTCCCTTTGCTGGGTGACTAAATCACCTTTGGCCATTTCTGTTCATTGTTGTTGTGGTTTAACCCCAGCCAGCAGCTCAGCCCCACGTAGCCACTCACTCACTTCCCCCAGTTTGGTGGGGGGAGAAAATCAGAAAGGTAAAAGCAAGAAAACCCATGGGTTGAGATAAAGACAGTTTAATGGGTAAAGCAAAGGCCATATACACACAAGCAAAGCACAACAAGGAGTTAATTCAGTGCTTTCCATGGACAGGCAGGTGTTCAGTCATCTCCAGGAGAGCAGCGCCCCATCGCATGTAACAGTGACTTGGGAAGACAAATGCCATCACTACAAACATCCCCCTGTTCCTTCTTCTTCCCCCAGCTTTACATCCTGATCACAATGCCATGTGGTAGGGAATTTCCCTTGGGTCAGTTGGGGTCAGCTGTCCTGGCTGTGTCCCCTCCCAGCTTCTTGTGCACTCCCAGCCTCCTCGCTGGTGGGGTGGGGTGATGAGCAGAAAATGCCTTAATCTTGTGCAAGCACTGTTCAGCAATAATGAATATGTTTCTGTGTTCTCAACATTGCTTTGGTCACAAATCCCAAATATAGCACCTTCTGAGCTACAATGATAGAAACTAACTTTATTAACTTTATCCTAGCCAAAACCAGTACAACTATATGCAGTCATCTGTAGACTAAGTATTACTTTCTGGTCAAAAAGATATATTTTCGAAATAAAAAAAAATCTTGATTTTTTAGAAAGGTCTCCGTGAAGGCAGGCATCATAATGTTTTCTTCATAATTTGCCTTCTGCAAATGAAAACCTCATATTAGATCAGAGGGAAAAAATTCACAAGGTTTGATTTTCTTGTTTCTTTTTTTTTTGTGAATTTGAACACTCACAACATCTTAATTAAAACCACTGAGGGAAGGCAGTAAGCCATAATAGGCAAAGATGAACTTGAGTGTTCCCACATTTTTTGGATATGGGAAAATGGTGATAAATTTGTTAGCATTGTAGTTCAAAAATATTTTGAGCTCTAGAAAGGAGTGGTGCTGAACAGTGTTCAGTTGTACAGCTGAGAGAAACGTAACATTTCTGTCTTGCAGGAAATTCTGTCTTTTCACATTTGTTTTCCTCCTGAAGCAAGGAGGAAATTTGACCTTCATAAGTTTTCCAGGAGGTGTGTGTTCTGAAAGATTCAAATCAGGAGTAGTCAAACCCTTTTATCTCAATATTGAAATTAAAGATTGACATTCCTGTCATGAGAGTTAGTTGGAGTTAGTTTTTACTGAACTGAGTTCACAATCTTTCTTTCAAAGCAATCGCAGAGATAATTTATACTTCCTTATGATGATGCATGATCCGTTATGTTGTTCTTTTAGGTAGTTATGGAAGTCTGATACTGATTACCCTGGGACCAAAATCTATAGCTAGAGCTCTTCCTCTTACAATGCACTGAAAAATTTGTAACTTCCATGGGGTGTGTGTGCATTCAGTCAGTGTATTTATGTACTTATGTAGATGTACTTTCAAGAATGACTCTTAGAAAAAAAATATTGGAAACTAAAATTTCAGCTCTTGCAAGGCAATGCAGCATGAAGTGAAATATGACAGAATAATTTAGGTTAAAAGGTTGTAAAGAGCTCATCTAGTCCAAACTCCTGCTTTAAACAGGGCAGACTTCAATATCAGAGCAGGTTGCTCAGGGCCTTGTCCAGCAGACTTGTGAAAATCTCCAAGTATGGAGATTCCACGTACTTTTTAATCAGTCTGTTTTGCTGGTGTCATTGTGAAAGACCTGTTGTAGCTTGTAATCATTGCATCTTGTCCTTTCTCTGTGTGTCTCTGAGAAGAAAAGGCTGCATCTTTTCTAGAAACTGCTTGTAAGTAGTGGAAGACTGCAATTAACTCCTCCCTTACCTTTCTGTATTCCCAGTTAAATAAAACAGTCTTCCTCAGCTAGGCTTCGGTTTGCTTCTCATGTATGAGGGCCCAAAAATCTCGGGGTCCTCTTACGCAAGGGAGTTTTTTTACCCAGTCATTGGCCAGACTTCATCAATGCATCACAGGTGAGGAACTTAGGATCTGACTGAACCCATGATATTCCTGACAACGTATTTCTGCAGCTTGTAGAGCTCCTCCTGACTGGCAGGGCTGTCCTCCAGTGCATCAACCATTCCTGCCGGCATGGATCATTTTCTACTTCTTCCTCCCTTTCAGGGGTGAAGGACTGGTTCCTGAGGAACATCACTCATTAGCAGCTGCTGATTAGACTTTGGCAGCCTTGCAGCAGCAGCAGCTAGCCCTCTCAGCACCCTTGAATGCCTTGTGGGCAGGACCATGGGCTTGTGTACATCCAGGTGAAGTAGTCCCTCGCTCAATTGTCCACTGCCATGAGCAGCTTGTCCTCCCCAGGTCTTTGCTACCAGACATGCAGAACTGGGAGGCCAGAGAGCAGACCTTGCCAGCAGAGACAAAGGCAAAGAAAGCACTCAGTGCCTCAGACTTCTTTGTGTCCTTTGGCATGAAGTTGTCTTGACAACTTCTTGAGAACCACTCTCATCACGCTGTCCTGCATATTTCTCTATCCTGGCATTTCAAAATGCTTTGGACCATCTGAGATGTGGAAGTACTCTTTTTCAGTCAGGCCAATCCATGATGTAGCATTTCATTTATTATTTTTTATACCGTAAAATTACATTTGTTTGAAAAATAGTTCCCGTAAGGTATGCTTGATTAATGCTAATAACAGTGGTTATTTTCTAGTTTTCCCTACCTCCAAAAGTCCAAAATTCTGATGAGACTGAAAGAAGAAATACTGAAGTGGAAACACATTGCAAGAGAACATACATGAAACAGAAAAGAGATTACAGAAAATGATATATTAATGCATACTATATTGGTATTTTTCCAGGCAGTACTTTAACTTAAATGTAGGCAAAATTTCTTACTACTTCTGTAGCAACTCATTTTTTCTGCTTTCCTTTTTGCATCCAGAAATTTCTACAAACAAGCTCTTGTTTAAAATAAATTCTAATCAACTAGTCTTTTCATTAATGCTGTACTTTTTGTAGATATCTGTTTTCATCAACTCCTTTCCACAAATGCTTCGTCAAAGAAAAAACCATGGTTACGTTAAAAACAATTTGGATTATATGGCACCACATTTCATCATGGTACTATATCCAGTATACTTTGAATGTCACAGTGTTGACTGGATAAGCAAACAGACTTCACAAATGTAATTTCTAGTCTATGGAAAGAACACAGAGGAATATCCAACTTTGACCTGGAAAAATCTTTCAGTGTCCTGACCTTTCAGTCTCTGGTTAACCTCCACAGACTCTGTGTAGTGTGCAGAGCTGGAGCTAAGTTCATGAATAAATACTTTTCTAGACTCTCAAGCTGCACAAGACTGAGTATATTCTCTTCAAGCAGATCACGGATTTTCCCATTTCTTATCCAGAAGATGGAATTTTGAGGCAGAAAAAAAAAAAAAGCAATATGCTTGGCAAAAATCATTGTTCCTTTGCTTTGCATTTGCCCCTAAAAACACCCATGGATAGTCACAGCAGCCCTGCTTCTATGCAGTAGTCTGTTGAATTTCAGTCAGTGTGTTAGCATGTATTTGACCCCTTGTATTTCTCTTGAAGCCTGATGAATTTTGTCCTGGTCTAATAGTTGGTTCCTTCTGTTGATGCAAGCTTCTGAATTTCTTTTTATTTTTTTCCTCTTTGAGTAAGTGATGGTTTATATGAGGGAGAAACTGTAATCCTTCTGCCACATTTGTAGAGTTTCCTACAAATGGTCTTAATTTACATTACCAGAATCACACTAATCTTTTTTCTTTTATTTCTTTTCTTTCCCCTTTCTTTGTTTCATTTTTCTAGCAAGTTCATCTAAGGAGATGTGCTTAGTTTCTCTGAACTCCATAGGTATATAATAACCATAAAATAACTTATAAAAGAAACTATTTTCTTATGGCGTATTTGACCTGAAATGAACAGCTCAAGATCAGAAAGTGCTGCAAATGTTTTTTTTTCATATCCTTTCCTCATGATATTTTCAGATTTTGGTGACTCAGAAACTGATAAACATTAAAACTTTCTGGTGCTTACCTGAAATAAATCTTGTTCTGGCTGTCCTGATGCTTCAGGGTGACATCAGACATACTGATGTCTTTTGGTGCTGATTAAGGTTAAATTCCACTTACTTTCCTCATTGCTTTTAATTAATTGTCTAGGTCAATTATGATGCATAGCATGTCAGCAGAATATAAAACTGTGTTGGCCTTATGTAAAGCATGGAGCACCGGGTCGAGTACAATGGCTGTTTCTGATGAAAGCGGTGCGTACTGCAGTGCAAATTTTGGGGTGTCAAGTTCACAGAATTAACTTTCCCCACTTGCACTGATGGCTGTACTGTGCTCTTCCATGCTGGGAGTAAACTCAGTTATTTAATTGAGTCCTGATTCAGTCTGTGAGGCCATAACTTTCCTGTGTTCAAATTCCACACAGACACGTCAGTAACAGTACAGTCCTGTGAATAGTCCCAGAGTACCTCACAGCAATCCAAATGAGGAGGGGAAGGTGAATTTACACTTGGAATGTGACATCAAAGGAACGGCACATTAAAAATATGCTCTTCAAGATATTTCAATTTTCTTAGAGCCATAACCGTTTAAAATATATATTATTTTAGTATTTTAATTTCAGCCCTTGTACATCATACTTAATTTATGTACAACTATAATGGTATGTGAAGCAGAGTCCTGTTCTTGGGCTTGGAACTCAACTGCCTCTACCTTTGCAGTGTGAGCACAGTGATTTTGGCTTTTGCCAGCTAACACTTTCCCAGGCAATTCCTGGGCATGTTTTGGGAGCTAACACAAATGAGCAGCTTGCAAGATTATCCTGGCTAGAAGAGTACAACGGTTTAGTATCATGGAGTGTACCATTCTTGGCCACCTGGTTCCCAGTGCCAGGGAACAGTCCCAGGCATTTAGTTTACTAATACAGGCACAGCCTCTTAAGTAGAAGAGAAGACTCATTAATTTAACTGGATTGGAGCCAGAGTGCTCAGTCATTTGTATAATCAAATTCTAAAAAGAGGTAATAATATCTTAATTTATATTTTATTATTACTGATTGCTCATTAATATGTAATCAATCAATCCTTTGCATTTCTGAGTCAATTTCTACACGAATTTATTGCTCACTAAGGAGTGCTGCAGGCAGTATTCCATATAAAAGTCCTGACATTGACAGTTGTGAATTCACAAAGTGGGTATCTGGTTCAAAACTGTCTTTCAGTTCCACCTGAACTCAACAGGATTTTGAGAAAATCCTGCTAAACTGAGTGGGCTAAAAGATGGCAGATGGGCTTCAGTGTAAATAAATATATTGCCTGGGGACATTAGAGATGCATGATTTAATCCATACTTACACGATGCCAAAACCCAGAACTGTCACTTAAAACTCAAGGACTGCTCTGAAGTCATTAGCAAGAGTCCCAAGGCCAACAGAACACTGCCCATCATCACAAAAGGATGACAAAAGGACAAAGGACAAAACAGGAAGCTTCTTTTTGCAGCTGATTTTGTTCTGTACAAAAGCCTGACATGCACTGTGTCAAGTAATGAATTTGCTTCTGGCCTCTGTCTCTCAAGTAGAACTTGAGAGGTGAGAGACAGGCAGCAAAAATGTGACAAAGAGGAGCTGCCTCATAAGGAGAAACTGGACAGGCTGAGACTTCAGTCTGGACAGAATAGTCTGAGGAGGTTATAACTGGGGTTACAGAACCACCATATCCCATCATACCTGAACTAGGAGGCACTCTCTGAAGCTGCTGGGGACAGATCCAGCAATTCCACCTTCAAAGGACTGCAGATAATGGCTGGGATTGTGGGATCTTCCAGTACTGCACCTTCTGCTGCTACCACAGGAAACAAAGTCTTGGCCTAGAGGGACCACTGGTCTGAAGAAGCTTGGTATTATGTTGTTAACGTAATTCTAGCAAGACAGTGTTTCATGAGGGCAGTTATTTGTCTTTGCTTGTCTCTGAATAGAAACTCCTCCATTCAGGAATGTACTGTACTATTTTCATTTTTGTTTTGAATGTACTTTTAATTCCTTTAAACTTTTCTGCTGCCTTCCCAGATTGGATTTTTTCTCACTATCTTTAGTTCCCTTTGCAAATTTTCTAACTATTCTGATGTCTAGTCAGTATAGATTGATAATAGTTTACTCTTTTTTTTCCTTTCTTTTTTTTAAGCTTTTAAGGTTTCACTTTGTCATTATGATACCTATATAACATGAGTGAGATGGATCACTGCTGAGAGGTTTTTATTTTTCCATTGCCTACCATGGGAGTTTAGATAAATATCTTAGACTAAAACTCCTAAATTTAAGATGGCTGGGTGAAATTAATTTGCCCCAACTATATAAAATGCCACCTGTGATTATGCACTGTTCATTCATATAAGAATATCTGTTTAACAAACGGTGGGATCGAGGGCACCCCTCAGCAAGTTTGCCAACACCACCAAACTGTGTGGCACAGTCGACATGCTGGAGGGAAGGAATGACACCCAGAGAGACCTGGACAGGCTTGAGGTGGGCCCGTGAAGTTAAACAGGACCAAGTGCAAAATCCTGCACCTGGGCTGGGGCAATCCCAAGCACAAATACAGACTGGGCAGAGAATGGACTGAGAGCAGCCTGGAGGTGAAGAACCTGGGGGTGTTGGTTGAAGAGAAGCTCAGCATGAGCCGGTCATGTGCCCTTGCAGCCCAGAAATCCAACCATACCTTGGGCTGCATCAAGAGCAGTGTGGGCAGCAGGTCGAGGGAAGTGATTGTGCCACTCCACTCTTCTCTCATGAGAACCCCAGCTGGAGTGCTGCATCTGGCTCTGGGACCCCCAACATAAAATGGACATGGACCTGCTGGAGCAAGTCTGGAGGAGGGCCACAAAAATGATCAGAGGGATGGGGCACCTCTGCCTTGAAGACAGGCTGAGAGAGCTGGGCTTCTTCAACTTCTTCAGCAAAAGAGAAGGCTCCAGGGAGACCTTAGAGCACCTTCCAGTAAAGGGGACCCTCAAGAAAGCTGGAAAGGGGCTTTTTACGAGGGCATGTAATAATAGGGCAAGGAAAAATGGCTTTAAACTGAAACAGGGCAGGTTTAGATTAGATATAATGAAGAAATTCTTTACTGTGAGGATGGTGAGACACAGGAACAAGTTTCCCAGAGAAGCTATGGATGCTCCATCCCTCAAAGAGTGTTCAAGGGCATGTTGGCCCTGAGTAACTGGTTAGTGGAAGGTGTCCCTGCCCATGGAAGGGGGTTGGTACTAGATGATCTATGTAACTTATTGTAGCCACTGTTCCCTCACCAATCGCTGACCTTCATTGGTGTGGATAATTCAGATTTTTCGGCGTAAAGCAGTTCTTTAGCCTGTTGACATATTTGGAATTTTCTGATTTCCAGTTGCCAATAGTTTTTTAAAAATGAAGTGTCCTGAATATAGATTACTACTATAGCATCATTATATCCTTTAAACAGATCATTCTTATTCAAGTCAGGCTAGCTACTTGCATTGGGAATGCTGACTGCTGCAAGACTGTTGAGGTACACTGGGGCAAAGACCTTTTAATCTTCATCTGTATCTTATGTTCTTTTTCTAAGTGTCCTCTGCAGATTGCTGTCAAAGATGGCACTAGATTCAAGAGGCCTTTGGTGTGGTTTGGTACACTTCTACTTTCCTTGTTAGGTAGGTGTCTGTGATGTCCTCTATGTCAAATCATGAATTTGATTTGATTTGTCTTAAAATACTTAAGTTTGGGAATAAAACTACTGATCTCTTCTTTTTAACATGATTCAATTAAATTTGTCTGTGACATGGTGGATTTGTGTTTCTGCTAGGTTTGTCCTGTTGATTCCTTTTTCTTTTTCTAGGTAGTTTTATACCTTCTTGTCTGTTCCAGCTAATCCTGAAGAGATTGCCCATACTGTATGACCCCCATTCTTAGTATTGCACGGGGTCAAACCCCTCATTTTTTCACTTGTTTTGCAGCCCACCATTCATCTCTGAAATTTTATTTCTTCTCTTGTTTGTGGGCCTGAAAAAGCCACCAAGAAGAGCACTTAGAATTTCCTTCTTTTCAGTTCCTTCCCAAATCCTTTAAATCTTCTATAATTGGTTCCAAGGTGTGCCACCTTCATCTGAGAGATGACAGATTACTTTCTTTTGTTCTCTATTCAAACTTTGTGTTTGATTTCCTACTTTGGTCTATGGAGATTTAATTTCTTTTATTGTCCCCATTTCTTTCCAGCTCTCTCTTCCTGATTTCATTAAGACTCCTCAGACTGCATTTTTGACAACCATAGGGCCACTAAGAAGGGCTTTACAAAAGGTATTAAAACTTTTGAAACCCTGAAGGCAGATGGGTCTCTCTTGAAACTTTGTGATTTATTCTGCAGAAGAAGCAGAATAAGCAAGCCCCTGGAGTGGAAGCAGGGGTTAGTCACTGTAAGAGAAACCCAAATGTGAACAGTTCTTTTAATGAGCAAAGGAGGTTTAATGTATGTCTTCATTGCTTGAGATAACACACTTTCCTTTTACTTCTGAGCAGAGCACATAGGTTTTGCTGGCTGTGACTGAGAAGCAGTTCATTTTCTGGGCAGTTTTTGAAAGAAAGAAAGTGAAATAATTTTATATATTTTATTTTATTTATGCATTAGATCTATGAGTTTATTTAATTTCAGGTGTAGCAGCCTGAAAAGGGAAAGCATTCAAACATCTGATAATCTGTAATGGTAATCCCAATTCATTAATATGCAAAGCAAGAGACATCATTTTCAGAGCAACTTGATAAACTGATTACAAGCTGGTACTTCAGTAGGAACAGATAAGAGAAAAATATTTTTGGTTTCTGGTGAAAGCCTGTGTCCAGTAGTATCTGAATTTGATACTTATTAGAAACAAAGGAAAATCATTGATTATAGGACCTGCTAATATTTAATTAGACCAACAAACCACACACATTTGGCTTCTCTCATTTCAGAGGAAATTGTTTCTTTCTGGCTCATGCCATCAAGTGACAAGAGTTGCTTGAGACTTCATGGAGTTATAGAGATGACATCTCTTAGTCCAGTAGTGATCAGTTTATATTCTGAAACTTGCTATTGGTTTCACTTTTAAATTAAAGGTAATGACAAAATGGGTCATAAAATTATCCAGCTTTCAAAAATATGTATGTCTGGCCAGCTGCAGTAGCAACGGGGGCAAGAGATCTTCAGTTGTCATAGATCCACAACTGAGGCTAAGCTATGACAATTTGCACAAGTCCAGTTGCGGGATCCCTATGGTAGATTTTCCTCCTAGCTTGTCTCATTGTTTCCTTGCACCTGTGTAGTTGAGCAGTGCATAGCAGATGTTGCTTTGAACAAAGAAGCAATCTTTTCAACAATCATTGAAAACAACTTCATAAATATTTCCTAAAGAAGCCTTGGTCTTGGATTTCTGCAGGATGGGAGCCTCAGAAGGCATTCATCCCTGTAGTCCCTCCATACCCACTCTCCTTTAATAGTGTGGTACAGTGGGAAACCTGTCTCCTATGACAGTATTTATATTGTATAAATAAGTCATTAGGCCAAAGCCAGCCCTCAGTTACAGTGGAGTCACTGTCTGAGATGAAATGTCAGTTGTGCTTGGATCCTTTAGGTCTTCTCAACTCCGTGACAGTTTTAATCTGCTGGTCCTTGTTTAAATGCTACATCCCCTCCTCTGCATTTTCAACATAATTCTGTCATGATCAGCTGAAAGAAGTTTGCAAAAGCTTTTCCAGTGGCTTTCAGCCAAGAGCTGTTGACAATTATACCTTCATACCTTGTTAATGTCAATTGCTTAGTGAAGATAAAATCACTGTCTAGGTTGCTATACATAAGTTCTTCACAAGGATTGAGCTGGACCTCTGGAGTTCAATGAATATTTGGGATATAGCATGGTTTTGTTCATTGTAAAAACTGATACTGCAAGCATAGTAGAATCTGAATGAATCAGACTATGTTGCTACCTTGTGCCTTTCATCTTTCTGTTATATGTAGGAGAAATGGGGGACAAAGGACAGAAAGGCAGCATAGGACGGCATGGAAAAATTGGTCCTATTGGTTCAAAAGGTATGTTTAATTCAATTGTTTCTCCATTTGTGTTTCAGGTGAAAAATGTGTGATCATTTATGTTTGAGGAAAGTTTAGGGGCTTGAAAAACAGCTATCAAGTCTCAGAGTTTACCTTAGTAGGAATTTTCTCACGCTGTAGTCAGCCAGGTCACTGAGATCTCTCAACCAGTTACCTTTTGCTGTGACAGAAGTATATTTAGTCTTAAAGCACCATGAGTATCCTGGTTTGAGGGTAAATAAAGAACTTTGCACTGTCACACAAGTGTGGACAGTTAAAGCAGATGGGAAGATATGCTGTACTTCGGCAGACTTTTAAGAGCCAGAAGATGTGTTTTCTTATGTTGACTACTCCATAGGCTTCCTATGTGACTTTGGTTAAGTCATTTGGAACAGTGTTTACCTAAGTATCTAGATTATGATTAGAAATTTAGGCATATCCAGCCCTTTTCCCTCTACAGCATCTGAATTTACTGGTTCTGTGAAGTTTAGGAATGTCAAGAAGTGGATATTGGTAGGTATTATTTGGGTTCAAGTTTCATAGCTTTGGCTGACCTTTGTTGTGGAAAGACTAGGACAGAAAAATCTTTATTTTTGCTTGGACATATTTCTACTTTCCACATTCAAATTTTATTAGAGAAAAAAAAAAAAAGTACTAAATGAACTATTGACAGAAAAGGCTGCATTAACGTTATATTATTTTTCATGTCTTCAGGTGAAAAAGGAGATAATGGTGACATAGGACCACCAGGTCCTAATGGTGACCCAGGTAATCCATAACATACCTTGTTTATGTGAAAGACTTTTCATCACTAAAAATACATCTGTTTACATACTGGGGGAAATAATGACTGATTTTTGCATAGGTACTGTAATATTTCACTGTGATATTTTCAAATTACTTAAAATCGTTGAAGTTGCAGTAGTTGCTGGTCTTGCAGTGTATGTCCTAAAACAGTATCTCATACCTTCTCAGAGGAGTAATCTCTCCAGAAGCCTAGTGGGAATTGAAGTGCAGACTGTATCATTCATCACCAGTGCAAAAGGACATCTCTGCATATCTCACTTGGTCTTCCAGTCAACACAAAGGAGCAGGTTGGATGCTCCTGCCCCTCCATGGATTATTGTTATAGGAGCAGGAGATTGTCAAGAATACAGATCACAGAATGGGTCAGGTTGGAAGGGACCGCAGTGGGTCATCTGGTCCAACCTCCCTGCTCAAGCAGGGTAATCCCAGAGCACATTGCACAGGATTGCATCCAGACAGTTGTTGAATATCCCCAGGGAGGGATTCTCCACAGCCTCTCTGGGCAATCTGTTCCAGTGCTCGGTCACCTGCACAGTAAAGAAGTTCTTCCTCATGCTCAGGTGGAACTTCCTGTGCATCAGTTTCTGCCCGTTGCCTCCTGTCCTATTGCTTGGCACCACCAAGCAGAGCCTGGCTCCATCTTCCTGTCACGCCCTCTCTAGATTCTTATATGGAGGTATACGGATCTTCCAGGGGTATGCAGATGTTCTAGAGAAACAGCCTAGCGTAAGAAGTGTAAGCCTTGCAAGAGCAGCAGGTTCAGATTGACTGAAGTCATCCCTTCCTGGCAGAGTGCATTGGAGGTGCACAGATTAGATTTCTCATGAGAACATAATTTGTCACTCTAATTCTTGAGCCAGAGTGCCAGGCACCTGGCCAGCATGCTCAGTTTTGCAGGGCAAGTACCCTGTGCTTAGACTGACTTAGACAACTGAGCTGAGTAATTGGGTAGTCCAATGCAGATTTTAATAATTGCATACAGAACTGCAAACTGTAATAAATGCAAACTGTAATTGATCCTCATTTTGAGATTTGTGGTCATAGATGTAACAATTATCCTTTTAGTATTCACATTCAGATTATCTATGTCAAACCCGTACCAATTTGGGTTAATAGATGATTTTCTATTGTCTAATTTTATTGTCAGAAGTATTGTAAATTCTGTCATTTCAAAACCACAGAACTGCATTTTGCAGGTAATTATGTGCATTATGTGGTTGGAATTTTGGATCTGCTGTGTTATGCTCCTTGTGAAGAACTCACTATGTTTTTTGCTGTGAGAGAAGTCTTTGAGAAAACTAAAGAACATAATTTTACTGAAAATGGGAATTTTTGGTAAATGTTTTTAGTTGAAAAATATTGTGGGTTTTTTGTAGAGAATATCTATCTGTGTTTAGGTTAGTGCTAATTATTCAGGGCTGAAGATATGTGGGAAGTGAACAGAGCTGTTCTGCACAGGCCCAGACACCCCTGAGAATCATATAATGGCGCAGGATAGTGAAAGCTCTAATTTTCTGTCTATTATTTGCAAGACAGCTTTCTCCAGGGCTGCCACGCTGGGCCTTTTCATAAAATTGAGATAATTGTTGAAATTAGGTAGCTTTTTGATTTGGGTGTATCTATATCATTTCACAGGCATCCCTTGTGAGTGCAGTCAGCTAAGGAAGGCTATTGGTGAAATGGATATTCAAGTAGCCCAGCTGACAACAGAACTAAAATTCATAAAAAATGGTAGGTTAATTTTATATAACTGTTTTCCTTTCTTGTTGCCTCATTTTATCGGTGTAATCGCTCGCAGAGAGTGTCACCGTTCCACATCTGATTTGTGAAGCTATTTTGGGGTGTGCAGTGACTTGGTTTATAGAAACGCGAGTGCTCACTTTTCAGCACTGCCCTCCCCCGCAGCTGTCGCCGGCGTGCGTGAGACAGATAATAAGATCTATCTGCTGGTGAAGGAGGAGAAGAGGTACAAGGAAGCCCAGCTGTACTGCCACGGGAGAGGAGGGACGCTGAGCATGCCCAAGGATGAGACTGCCAACAACCTGATTGCCTCGTACATCAACCAAGCTGGGCTCACCAGGGTCTTCATTGGGATTAACGACCTGGAGAAGGAGGGGAATTTCGTCTATTCCGACCGCTCGCCCATGCAGACCTTCAACAAATGGCGCAGCGGGGAGCCCAACAACGCCTACGACGAGGAGGACTGTGTGGAGATGGTGGCGTCCGGAGGCTGGAATGATGTTGCGTGTCACATTACCATGTATTTCGTGTGCGAATTTGACAAAGAAAATGTCTAAGCTGCTCTGCTCTTTCTTTGTTTTAAGAAAAATGTTTAAGACAATTGTACAAGTTACTCCATGTTTATAAGAGTACAAGTGAAATTTTGCAAGCATGCGGCATCAGTGTTGTACAGCTGTAAATACAGTTTAGGTATTTCAAATATCAGTATTTACCCTTCAGAAGGGAAGAGCAGTGATAAGGCATAGCTTGGTTGGGTTTTTTTATGTAGGAAAATTTATCTATTTAGATAAAAATGTGCTTTGGGACTAAATTTTGCCCTTACGACAGTTAACAAATGTGATTATATGACTGCAAGGGAAGGCAAAATTTGGCTTCTAGTTATTAGAATGATTAGAATTAGATTCCTGATATTCTTTTATCTTAGTAAAATTTGTAGTTATAACTACTAATTACTTGTAGTGCTACAGGGTTACTTTGGCAACAAGAGAAATATTTTATATACTCCATTTAATAAGTACCAATATTACTGTTGATTTTTTGAATGTTACAATTTTTAAAAAAAAAAAATTAACTGGCCAAAGCAAACCAAAAAATCAGGATTCCTATCAATTTTGTAATGTTTCTTTATGAAACTGTTCACAGATGTATGACCAAAAAGCATTAAAGTAAACCAAATTTTAATGGTGAGGGAGGACAAAGTCTAGTGAAAGGTGTCCCTGCCCACGGCAGCAGGTGGGAACTAAGTAATCTTTAAGGTCTCTTCCCACCCAAATTATTCTATGATTCCATGATTCTATGATATGAATTTCTTATAATTTAGTACTTAAAGAGAGTTTCTATCCAGGTGGTGTTTTTGGGTCTGCTAGAGGTAAAGTAAGAATTCAGTTTTCTGCATTCCTTAGTTGAAAATGATTCAGTGCATGAAGTATTTCAGACCCCAACTAATTCCCTAAAGTAAACGTTTCACATTTTTATAAGATAATCTTAGTGCATCTCATTATAAAACAAGCAAATCTAAGGCAGACTTCATATATATGCAATTAAGCTCATGAAAACACGTTAGCTATCAGTTCCTTTTAAAAAGAAAACAGCTTACATGTTTACACAAATTGTTAAGATAATCCCCTGAAAAGCAGAAAAGTTTCCAAAATTTTCCTGAGTATGTATATAGCAGTAATAACTAACTTTGCACAAATAATTTATGCACCAAATTTACAATTGCATGTGATGGAAAATGTAATGTATATTAAAAAAAAAAAAAACAACCCAGAATAATTTTGCAAAAGAAATGATGAATTAGTTAGATCTTCCCAGGAGCCAGTTGCATGCCGCCTCATCTCACTGTTAGGCATAGAAAAATCGACAAAATTTGCAAAATCTCTGACTGCGTTTCTTTAGGAATACCTTGCACAGTGTTTTAAGATGATTTTTAAGGATAAATGATCCTTGCATAACATTCTGATCTAAATACGTATCTGATAATTATGGGAGATTGGTCTATAGGATATCCACAGTGGATATGGCGTGTGGTCTCAGAGATTTCCTTACAACAAGGCAAAACCAACAGGTATCACCTCTGCTGTGCTGTGGCATGTAAACAATCAATGACCATACAATGCTGTTCATATCCACAGACTCTGGCATTATTTGATTTATATACCTAAGAGAACAAACCGTTTTGCTTCCTATATTTACTCTGTAAATCTCAATCCTTTATATATATATATATGTTTGCTATTAAATTTAAAGATCACTAGCAGTACTATAGTATCCTATAGTATTTGATTATCAGCCCAGCTCCAGAGCAATTGCTCGAAATGAATGGGTCCTTTGATGGCTTTACTTTCTTTTAATAAAGATAGGTATGATACCTGTGTGTTAGTCATTCTTCCAACTGCATATTGAAATATATTAAATAATATGAATCTGTTTCTACACTAATATTCAAAGACTCTGCAGAATTTGCAGGGAGCTAACAATTCCAGTAGAGCAATTTGTTTAGAATAGTGCCTTTTGAATGCCATGATTTTTTCCTGCCTGCTATAGAAATCCTCAGAAACCGTTTAAATCTCCAACATACTTTTGTCAAATCATTGTAGGTATGTTAAAACAGTCCAAACCTGAGATACAGATATATGAAGCTCCCCCATTATGTGTGCTGAAGTTGCTGTTTATTTTTCACCTAGGTTTTGAAAGTCTCTGTTGTATTGTTCAGCTTCCTCAGAAAGATGAATAGAGGCCTTTTAGGGAGATGGGAAGCTTTTTGAGATGCCAAATGCTCCTATTTTAGCTGGAAGTCACACCATGTTTTAAAGATTGCCTTGATGTGAGAAGCATTTAAACAGTCTCAATTTCTATTAAAATTTAAGATAAAAAATAAAGGCAATAGAAAAAAATCTAGTTTTCCTTGTTTTCATCTTTAGGATATTTTTTGCAATGCTTGATATGTGAGGTAGAAACTAGATTAATTTCATTGTCAGATACCTGTATACTGGCTGCAGCAGTCCTTATTTCACTGTTTGGGCAAAGGGAGCAAGGCTGGTGTGTAAGGTCTCTAGCTGTCCTGCAACAGGCAACAACAGCACATCTGATATTTACCTCTTCGACGAACTGGGTGAGAAATGATGGAGGCACTGGAAATGAATGAGCCCTTCATAATTTCTTTCATCCTGTAGCTGCTGATGCCTGTAGGTAGACCCTTGCTGGAGGCAGAAATCAATGTTGCATATAGTGCTCAGCCTGCATGAGGCCTGCTGATATGCTTGGTGAGGTTTCCATTACTCTCCCTGGGATTTGGAACTATTGTTTTTTTAAAAAATGAAATGAGTGATAAGTTAGTTTTACTTGGGGTGTTTTCCATGTGCATTAAAACCTGCAATTGTGATATAGTTACTCATTTTGTGTAGCTCTGCAGAAGCCTTTGGAACATGTCTGTCTGGCACGCACAGGTGTTTCTCAGACTATTCTTATATGCTCTATTTTTGATGGATAATTTTTCCTCGTAAATATATACCCATAGCCCTTATTTATTTCATTTTTGAAAAAAGGGCATTCTGTGGCATTTTAAAAAGGCAACAATAGCAGTTGTTCATGTTCTTGAATGACTTCTTCACATAAAATGTGGATTTCATTCGACTATGCTCTGCACCTTTAGCTGCTAAGGCTGAGTGTTGTAGTATTGATGTCAGGGCCAGACGTACACCCCTGTTCCAGGAGGGGGCTTGGTAAAAGTAAAGAGTTTAACTGGCTGAGCCCAAGGGAGCTCCACTGCCTGAGAGCTCTGACTCTCTGTGGACATCTTGGGAGAGCACTGGATGATGTCTCATCCTGATCACCATCCAGATTTGCCTCTCCACAACCTCACTCCTTGGTAGAAGGTGCTGCTCCCACTTGCCGTGTTAATCTGCTCAGCTCCTGGCTCGCCATCCCTCGTGAACCAGCTCTGTGCTCTGACAGCTGACATGATCATCCCTGAAAATAGGAGTTTGTTACAGGTTTGTTAGCAGCAGAACTTCTCCCTGACTGTGAGTTTTAAACATTCTTATATCACAGAGAAGAACTGTAAAAAAATTAATATTCATATGTGGGATATAGAGCATTCTTATTCATGTAAGTAAAATGGAGTGCTTCATTTTTCATAAGCTCGGGAAATGCCAGTTCAAATATGCTTTACAAAATAGCAGCTGGTTGGACTTTTTTTTGTTACAGTTCTTGATGAAAAGCGAAAGAAAATGATATTAAAATAATTTTAATTGTAAAGTATGATGAAGGTTCACAACGGAGAAAGGCTTTTGAAGTAGACATTTTTCAAGGTGTTGACGTAGAATTTTTCAGAATTTAATTTCCAAGTTCTAAAGCTTTACTTTGACCCATAAAGGTATTTGATTTTTATATTATTGTCAATATGTTTTACACCATGTCAGTAACAGTGATCTGTATAATGCTTGAAATATTTTACTTTTTTCTTTAGGTCTTGATTTCCAATGAGAACAAATTATCTCTTTGAGACTTCTGTTTGCCATGCTGAAAGAGTGTGACATTGGAATTGTTTTTTCCTCCTGGGCTTTCTATGACACTGTAAATGCTTTGAATACAAAACAATAGATACTTCAACCTACATTACATAGAAGATATTCTTACTGATTATGAAAATTTTTCATTTAAGTATTATGCCATATAACTAGTAGATTATGCACTATTCCAAACGTCCAAACCAATCATTAGATAAGCACAAGCCTTTTGAAACCTGAAAATCGTACAAATATACTTTCATCCTGAAATAAAACAAAAATTTGTCAAAGTAACCAAATCTGCAGTAAAGCAGAAATTCAGGATTTCCCCTAGGTCTGTATCCAGATCTAGTTTTTGTGGGAAACTCAGTGACTTGTGGTGGTCATGGCTGAATCAAATCCTTGAGTAGAGAATTAGCCAACAATGCAATGATGTGCCACTTTACCCTTTGCACTTTCTGAAGCACATCCCCTTAGCCTTTATTGGTCCAAGTCAGTGTCTTTTCACTACAGATTCTGGTTTTCAATTTTTGGCTTCCCTATGGTGCCAACAGGTTCATCACTTTACATGTCTGCTGCAGATTATGGGCAAAGAGATGGGATTTTGTCCACTGTGGGGACCTGAAAATGATTGTAAAACCAGCTGTGATGGGAAAGGTATCGTGCAAAACTGGAGCTGGCCACTCACCCCTTCCTTGGGGCGCATATTCCTTGTCAGGGAGAGGCAGTCCAGCCTACCAAGAGAAAAACTGACCTTGTTATTGTGGGTAAAAAGAAATCAGAGTTTTAAGATTTACCTAGGGGAAAAAATGTGCAGTGAAGTGTTTTGACTATTTACTTTACAGAGTAGATGTGAGAAAGAACAGTTTGGTTTTAATTTTGCTGTGATAGGAGAGTACAAGCTGTGTGAAATGGGAGAGAAAGGGTTTGTGGAGAGGACAGCAGTTGTGTGCTCAAGGTGTTTTTCTGGATGTGAGTCTCCTCCTAGCCCAGAGCTTTTCTATTGGATAAGGAGGGGAGTCCTCTCAAGAGGGTGAGCACAAAATGGAAAAGGTGGAAGAAGCAGCGAGTGGATGTGCAGAACTGGCAGTGAGTGGGATGCCCATGAGGCAGAATGTAAATGTTACCTCCAGCCATTCTCCTGCTTCCTGCTAGGGAAATGTAATTATCTTGCCCTTTCCATCAAAATGTCTCACTATAGCTCTGGATGGGTAACTCACAAAAATAGAGTGAGGTGACCAATTTAGCGTAATATCTGTGCCTAAATAAAGCCCAGTTTGGGTTCATGGACAAATAATAGCATCCACCACACTCCGGGTGTATTAATGCATGAAATCACGGGGGATATAATTAAGCACTGCTATTCAAAGGCTAGCTATGTAGTATTGATGAGCTTCTGGATATTCTTTACATATAAAAGTGTGAAAGCTGCCAGGAATTCAGCAACAGAAGGTCTGGTGTGCAGCTGAACAATACAGGTGTTACCATACTATCATCTAGTGGCAGTAAGAGGCAAAATGAAGGAGCTGAGTGGTATTTTGCTTCTGCTTCCATCAGTTGCCGTGTTGCAATCACTGATGCTGTATGGAACAACTGACTTCCCAGCTCTGAAGCCTTTAATTGGCTTTCTTCTTCTTTTTTTTTTTTTTCCTTTGTGAAACGATTATTTTGAATTATTACAAAGAGACGTGCACTGATTTTAAGTCCAATTCTCAAGTGGGAGTTTTGACTAAGAAGTGAGAAGCATGCCCAAATGAGCTCAATTATCATGACTTGAAGTGAAGAAAAAGAAAACAAGTCAAGCTGTGCTCTGCAGGTCAGCATCTAAATTGCAGGTGCAGATCTTCACCTGGCATCAATCAATTCCAGTGAAGCCAAATTGATTTATACCTGCTGAGGATTTGAGACAGTGTCGTCATCAATTCTAGATCTATGCTTATTTCAGAAAGAAAGAGAGAAAAGTATTTTGATGTTTATAATTTATTCTGAGCACTTTGAGTGTTATTCAGAGTCTGAGCCACTGTAATGGGTGCACCGCCCATGAAGATTTCTGGGCAACAATCAGTTTGAGACAAATATTAAATGTAAAATAGTTGAAGTAGGTCTATGGTGTGGAACTTTATCCTTGCAAATGTACAAAGGGTATGATGTAGAATACAAAGAAGCAGTAAAAGCATTCAACACAAAGAATAAGTCCTCTATCATTTTATATTCTACCGTGAAAATGCAACCTTTGCTTTTTGTCGTACTCAACATTTATCCATAGGAGAAGACAGGGTGCCATCTAGTGAAGAAAAGATTTGTTGCATACCTAAAGAACCACAAGTCCAATTTTGTTCCTGCTTTATTCTTTAGTATGAAAGGAATGATATAGACATTCTGCAAGAGGGAAAGTGCACAGTATGTTAAGTCCACTGTGTTTGTAGAACACAGAAATAAAAGAAGGTATAAAAATGCAAAATTTCCTTATTACAAAATGCCCTGCATATATACATGTCAGCTTGTTTTACTTAAACCAATTTCCTGCTTCTTACCAGCATCAATACCCTTCTGTTCTACATAAATAAATCTAATATAGTAACTTGTGACATATTTAGGTAAAGTTCATTACAGTTTCTAAATAGCCCCAGCTGGATTAGCGGAAAACTTATAGTTGACATTGATGTAGAGAATTCCTTTTCCTTGCCGATTTTTGTCTACAGCTTCTGAAAATGGAAGATAAATGCTGTATCCCTTAACCTTGCATTGCAAAAGTATAAATGCATTACAGCTGATGCGTTGACATCATGCTTAACACTTAGTGGTTGCATCTCTCTTAAAAAAATATTCTTTGAGACTACTGTCCTAGTTTACACAGTGCCCCCAGTTTTCTTCTTAAAGCTTACCTTCCTTTTGCATCTGATCAGACCCAAAGTGAGGTTAATTATGTATGTTGAGTATATGTTCCATACTGTAGGTTCTTGGGAATTGATTTGCCTGTGCAGTTGTTTCAAATCATAAGCAACTTAAAATGGATTCTTTGAAAATATAGTTTAAATTGTTAACAAAGGCAAATCTCCTTTCAGTCTAGACATTTTTTGCTTTAGAATAAACAGAATATCCACAAATCTAACCCATGAGACAAATCTGCTTTATGATTTTAAGTTAAACCAAAATGGGCTGGTTTCTAACAGATGAGAAGTCAGTGGCCATTGACTTTTAAGCTCAGGTAAAGCAGGGCCTGAGTTTGTTGGCCCCAGGCTGTACTGTGGCACATCCACTATCAGCTGACACCAGAGACACTTGGTCTGAGGCTTTGTGGGACAGTTTTGCACAGGCCCAAATCTCTGGTTTTAGTGCCATTTGCAGATCATTATCAAGCAGGGCCTGCCTCAGGTGCTGGCTGCTCCTTTGGTCAGCTGTGTTAACCTGGTTTTTGAAGAACAGAGCTAATGTGATTGCATGGCATAGTTCCTCCAAATAACTTCTGAACCTTTTAGCTGTTATCAACCAGGTGTGATATAAGGTCTCTGGGATTTGCAGGTTTTAAACAATTTATGTAAAAATTTGAATGGGTGGTAAACAAAGATTTTCCTCCTCAGAAGATGGCTGCAGTGGGATCTCACCTTTTGTTAAACACCAGAGAGCCATCTTGGAAACAGACTACACAAAATCCTAACCACAGGAAAAGACTTGATGGGAAATTGTCCTTTCTAGGTGCTGAAGACTTGAACCAATATTGATGGGTACTATGGGGAAACCAGACTTTCTGCTGGATTGCCCACAGAACAGCTCACCTAGTCTGTGATGTCCAGTTGATGTTATGCTGGCTGCAGGGAAAAGGGACCATTAGATCACCTCTCACCCTATAAGAGAACATTTTCCTCCATTTCACTTTGAATCAGCTTTGACTGTAAATTATATTTGATCATATTTTTGCTTAATCCCACACTGATCCTATGCCTTTCCCCTCCCTCACTGAGAACATTAACCAGGGATAAAGAAAGAATTCTCAAAACCACTCAGCATTGTCCTGGGAGCAATAAAGGGCAAGACAGAGCTGGGCAATAGAGTCTTGTGCATCCCACTTTTTCTGCTGGATGGGTACTGCATGCTTTATGTTTGCATTTTTACATGTTTAATGCCTTTTTCCACTGGCTGTATTTTGCTTCCCTTACTCTTTCCTTGTTTATGTGGAGGTGGGATATAGGAAGAAAAAAAGAGGCCTTCTCTGCTGTTTAAACAAGTAATGTATATGTGTGACTGGAGACTACAGATAAGTGCATTCACAGAAATCCATTTCTAATAGTGAGCAGGCAGGGAAAAATCATTTGTCATAAGATTACAGAGAGGAATATTTAAACCTGTTATGAAATTTTTAAAGGTCTTAAGGAGTATGATAATGATTATGCAGACTAGGTTTACTGCTAGGTGTGTAGTGAAAATGAAAAGAAATCAAAAAGACCCCACAGTGGAAATCAATATTAACTAAGGTATTATGTATGAAATTAGTCTTGAAAATAAGAAAGTAATGTTACATGTAAAAAAGGATTAAAGGAAAGCAATCATGGAGCATAATTAACTGGGCTGTTCCTTACTATTGAGGATTTTGGTGAGCCAATTTTACCTTTGATTGCCCTGAACTGTTTTTTTTTGGTTTTTTGTTGCCCTTATGTTTTTTTTTTTTGTTTTTTTTTTTTTTTTTTTTTTTTTTTTAATGTTTCTTCAAACTAAGTACTGTTTTTTGGCTTATTCTTGCAGGTTGCTTTGCCTTATCTCTAGCCCTACTTCATCACCAATCTGGTGATAGAGGATGTTCACCTGCTGTGACAGTGTGTAGGGTTTACTGTACTGGGAGCAGGACTGCAGTGGGCAACCTGACCTCATAGTTTGCTTAACTGAGGTCAAATTTTGCATCCCTTCGGCAGAGGCCAATGGATAAATTTGCTGAATGTCTTGGATGTCCTAGGATGCCTGAGAGGGCACTAGGCACCCCTGTATGAGGCAGATGAATTGAGCCCATCATGAAGATCAGTTCAGCCTTCCGGGACCCTTGGCTGAGGTCTGGTGGCTGGGAGTTGTCTCCTCCAGTTTTAAACATCAGCACTGTCGATATACGCATCTGAGCTAGTCACACTGTCTCTCTAGTCTGCGGGGAGAAATAAGTGCATTCAGGATATGATTCATCTGTCTTATTTTAGATGTCTAAATCGGGATGGGAATGTTCCTTGTTCTGACTCCTCATTTCTTTCATTTGCCCTGAGGTGAGACCAAGGTGACAAGCTAAAATGCAGACATTTTTGACTGATCAGATGAATCCTACCCATCAAATCTCATGATTTTCCACCACGAAAACCCTATTATGTGGAACTGCCACTCAAATGTTTCTTTTGCTGACCAGTGGTGCTTATCATGTAAGGTTACAAGAGGCTGCACGAGGTTTTGAAGGAGGTGTGACCTCCACTAGAAAAGCATGACCTGCGACGGGTGACTTTTTGTCACACGGTGGATCTGGTTGCCCCTTCTATCACGCAGCCCAGTGTGGTACAGACTCATGAGTCACACTCAGGAAAAAATCAATGCTCTGCCTGCAGAAAATAACTCTCCTTTCTTCCCTTCTCAAACTGGCAGTTATGATCACTGTGTGAGAAGCAAGCTGAATTTGTTCTTACTTCTCTTTCTTGCATGAGAGAGAGAGACAAAAATGGTTGCCTGGCATTGTTTCTTTCTTTGTTGCGAACTGTGATGTTTGCCTTTCCTTGTCTGTGCTGCAAAGCAATAAATAGCACCTCCAGGAGAGACAATGGACACCAGAAAGAAGAAACCACAGGCACAGACATAGCAGAGACCATTTCAGTGACTTCCATGCACAGAGGTTCTTACTTTACTAGTTTCAGTAGCAAAAACTCAACAGAGAAGCACAGTGTGTGTGTGCTCCATAGCCCAGATGTCCAACTTGTCATATTGAATGTTTTAAAAAGATTACTGATTTCCTGCTTGTAACTCTAAAGTCAAACAATTGTTCCTGATCTGGGGAACAGCATTTGAATCTCCTCCATTATACACTGTGTGTGGTATCTTTGCCCTTTTAAGTGTGTGTTGGGGTAAAATGCTGTTGTGGAAGAGTGTGAGACATCCTGTGGTCCTGTCACAGCAGCTAGTGCTGATCAGCAGAGAGGGGCCCAGGCCTGCAAATCCAGCAGCATCACTGGGGAGCACAACTGAATTGTAACTACTGAGAGGACAAGTGTCTGGCGATGCGTCATGAAAATGCTTTACTGAGGTGCTGGTGTTATATAGACAACATATTTCTTTTTAATTTGACGGAAGAAGCTTTTGTCTGCTGTGATGACATAGGAAAGGCTGAAAGATTCACTCTCTCAAGGTTAATTGCAATCAGATCTTTGATGCAATTAATTTTAACAGGGGGAGAGAATCACAGGTCAGAAGAGAGAAAGGGCAGGTTAAAAAATATTTAGATGAATTAGAAATGTTCTAGTCAGCAGGGTCAGGTGAAATCTGGTTGAAGGTTGCCAGAGCAATTGCTGAACTATTAGTGATTGTCTTCAGAATCTTGTGGAGGACCAAGAGGTCTCAGAGCCCTAGAAAAGCCTCCAGATACTACCTGTATTAAAAGAAATATAATGTAACTCATCAGGCAGATAAACTGGGCTATCAGAGCAAATGTCTAAACAAGTAAGTGAAAGCACCAAGTAGATCAGGAAGTGATGGAGATAATCGCCGCAGTGCCTCTCTCACGGCTGGCGATGCTGACTGGGCACCGGGCACTCTGCACCCGCCCCGGGGAACGGAGGAGGGCAGATGGCAGTGCGGGAGGGCGGGCAAATCCTGGGGTAGGTTCACCGTGCCCACCGATGGTGAGGGCGTGCAGAGGAGGAAAGGGATGACTCAGAGGGGCTTCTCTGGGGGAGCAGGAATGGGTTTACTGAAACAAAAACCCAGAAAAAAGCCAGAAAAAAGCTGAAATAGTGACTGTGACATGGAGTTTTATATCCCTACAAAATAGGCGGGGAAAACTCATAACAACCAATTACAGAACCACAAGGGGGAGGTACGGAGGCAGAGAAAGGGAATTACAGCCAGTAGAAGGGGTAGGTGGGGAGAGTTAACAGAGACCAATTGTCCACCGAGCAAAGTAGAACTTTCTAGCAAAGGAACCAAATATGGAGGGAGAAGGGTGGAGATGGCAGCAGCCAATGACCAGGCTCAGGGCCCTAGAGATGCTGTAGCATCAAACCAGTGGGCATTCTGGCTTGGCTGACCATTACCATGGTCACGGCTCACTGCAACAATAATAATTGTGGATTTGTCAAGAACAGATCATGTCAAATCCACCTTTATAGATAGAATGTAGAAAATCTGGTACATGTAGAAAAACAGTAAGATGTTGTATTCTTAATGCTCACATGCCAAATGGGATATAGTTTTATTAATTGCTGTAAAGTGAGTGCACTACCCTAAAAAACCCTAAAGACACATTATCAGTGCTTTGGGGTAAAAACGAGGACATTTGAAGTTAGAGTTCTGTGAGGTTTACCCTGAACACAATTCTACTCAGTATTTATGTTGCTGTTTTCAATGACATAATGAAAGAGTAAGGAGGACTTCAAGAACTGTGGGAGACAGTACCATGTTTAAAATTGATTTTTACTGTATGGAAAATTGCCAGATATCAACGAATGAAATGCAATAACAGAAAGGGAAAAGTATTGTACATAAGAAAAAGTGACCAGATGTCCCAGAATATGTGAAAGACAAAAGAGGCTGGAAGGTTTAGGGTTAATGTCAGTGCTAAACTGCAAAAGATTTAAACATTTTTTTGTTTATCAAGATATTTCAGTCTGGAATATACTCATAAGGACATGGAAGTGAGTTAATTTATTTTCCATCGTGTAGTTGGGGTCTCAGCTGGAATAATGGGCTCACTTCCGAGCAGTGAATACAGACAAAGTGTAGGGAATCCAAAGGTGAAACAATAAAACTGATGAACAGCTGGCAAATGTGACCTGTGAAATAAGCTCCATTTGATCTAGAGAAGAATTAAATAAGGAAGTGTATGATGCAAGTGTATGATGATGAAGAGTAAAGACTCTTTATAATGATGATAACTGATTATTTCCAATGTCTGCTCATGACGTGGCATGAAAAAATAAGTTAATTGTGAAGTCAACAGTATTGGTTTGGAAAATATGCAGGAAAAAATCTAATGAACGGGACACTTAAGCTCTAAAACAGGTTTTATAGTGAATCAGTGCCATCTATCTATTATTATTACTATCATACTTCTGTGTTCTTCATGGAAGTACTGCCACAGTATTTGCAAAAAATTCTTCTTGCCTTGTTTGAAAGTCAAGATAAGCTGAATCTTGTTCCTTCCAGGCCCATATGTCCAGTTCCATGATGCTATGGCTTCTTTTATGCTATGGCTTCTTTTACTGGCAGAGTGTAGTGTGGCAGTGCATGATAATGACTGCAAAGCAGAACTGTGCAAAAGGGATTTTGAGCCTTCTCAGCCAGCTGTATGCTGATCTGGCTGCCTACCTGTGCCTGCCTAGCATCAAGGATGCACAATTATGCTGACTTCCAGTAGCTGTGAGGAATTTGTTGGTTTTCCTATCCAAATCTCTTGCAGTTCTCGTTTATAGCTCAGGCTCCTTTAGGCCAGCTCAGCACCAAGGGCAAATCAAGTAATAAGAGGCTGAGCTCCTGTGGCTGGTAATGCTGTGCTGTGCTCCTGGCACGGTGCAACACGGGCCAAAGGCAGCCAGGAGAATGTGCCCCACATGAAATCTTGCTGCAAGCCTGTTAGGCTAACTTCTGCCATGCCAAGATATAAATAGCCATATGTGTTTACACTGCAAAAAGAATTACACCCACACACATACAACATCACTCCAAAATAAGGAAACATAAACTGTTAATATTTGGCCTTCTAGAATCAAGATTAAGACCGAGGATTGTTTATTGTTCAGATGTATAGCTTTCCTTTGGGATCTCCATAATATTTTCTAGACTTTGATCTCACAACTGACAGTCTCTAGCAGATACTAGAGTGACAACAGGCATAAAGTAATTATTATTTTAAAGTTTCTAAGTAGTATTTTTGAGAGGCTAAGTTGCATTTCATAGAAATATAAGAGTAGTTCTACTGCAATTAATGATTCAACTTAAATATTTGTTTTCTAAAGTAATGTCAAAGAACCCTTGTAAATGTTTCAAATAGAGTTCCACAACATTTGCTTTTGCTGAGGGTGACTCCAGCTAGGTTTATCTGATAGCTTTTGGTACTTGTATGGGAAGTGCCCATGAAAAGTTGGTCCTTTCCATACTATGGGTGCTTCTCACAAATCCACAGACCTCTACTGTAACTCATCCCTCTTCCTGCTCTATTCAGATGTTGCTTCCCTGTTCCAAGACTGTATGACCCTATCACTTCTTCTTCCTCTGCCACAGTGCTGCTCCTTTTCCCACACTACCATACGTTCTCCTGCTCAGGAAGTAAGTGATGGGTGGCATCAGCTGTTGGACTCAGCCAAAAGAAGAGGCAGAGTTAATACAGGATATGTTTTTCTTAGAAGGTTTCAGTAGGCTTCCCAATCTCCACATGCCTTGCCCTGTGCTCATCACTTTAGTTTATGTTCTCCAAAATGGTGTTCTGACAGCTGATGATCAAAACACTGGAAATAAATTACTAAGTCTCTGACTGAGAAACCATCACAGCATTTCCCTAAATCTATTGCTGCATCTCTGGTGCAGATAATGTCCTACACCAGCACAAAAACATTTCCTAGGATAAACCTGGGCCATCCTAAAGTCTAAGGTATGCAGGCCATCGATCGAGACCCCCTTTTTTCCTGTGGCTCTGACACAGTCCTTTCTATCTGGTCAAGTGCCCTGGGAATGACCCCTACTAGTAAAAATTATGATTGTGGTAAGTATATCTTCTCATAATATGACTCTGCAATAAAAACATGATTATTTATCAACCTTGCATGCTTGAAGGAAATATCACTTTTAAAAACTTAAATTCTACGATTCTCTGTCACCTAATACATGCCTCTTATGTTTTTGAGTATTGTGTAGTGTAAAACGTAGATTGTAAAGCAGTATCTTGAGTAGATGTGTAAGTGCTTTTTGAAACTAACAACTAATTCCAGTCATATCAGTTTTCTTGGCTGCTGAAAGGGCAGAGAAAAAATTGCAGACATGCAAAACAAGTGATCTTTTACAGTCTGGTCATCACAAAGCAAAAAACTCAGTATTTATCTCACTTCCTATATGTGAAAGAAGATACGAAAAAAGAGTAAGCTTCTTTTTCTAGGTGAAGATCAAAAAGTGTTTTATAGACAGTAGAAATTAAGGTTCTCAACATCCCTGTGCATTAGGTAATGATCTAATTTTCCGTGTGGGAGAAACTAAGGCACAAAGAAATCATCAGATTTATGAACCGTATCATTGCAAGCCTGTGATAAAAATCAGAATAAGGTCTGAAAATCTTCAGCATAGTCTTTTGCTTTAATTAAAGCTTTTTCTGAAAATAAGTGGTTCTCAGCAATTTTAGTAGATGTACAGGTTAAAATTATCCTAATATAACTCATTGAAATTTATATTGAATATTTTAAAGATTGGAAATTAAGTTCTTGTCTTATGAGGATGGGTACGAACAGCCTACAGCAGAGCTCATAAAAAGAAAGTTAATTTTTGTTTGGCAAAAGACTCTCCTCCTTATACTTTACCATAAACTATAGGTCACTAGCATAATCCCCCTTTTTTTGTGTGCCTTTGAAGTAAATGGAATTAAGTACTATAACAAAGAGATTGTTAATGAAAAGATGAAAAAATATCCTGCTGAATTGCTTTATATATGAAATCTCATGCTTATATGCATGAAAGAAGAGAGACTTTAGTCTTTAAAATTATTTGTAATTAAAAGATTGTTTTTATGGTGCATTATTGAATCATTAAAAATCAAAAGGGGGAGAAATCAAACTAGCTGGTAGAGAAGTAGCAGGTGGCTTCAGTTATTGGCAGATGTGTATCTTGGAACTGAACTCTCTGCAAGTGTCATGTGAAATAACTGAATTTATTAGAAGTAGGAATTGCACACACAGAAGCTGATGACCCTGAGAAAATATGCAGGCTCCTTTGGGACTGCAGGCCAGAAACTACCCTTCCTATCTGTATTCAAATCCTGTGAAAACACTCTAATAGATTTAGCTTCAGAAATGTCAAAGGTTGCTTCTCCTGTCTGCCCTATTTCTCCGACAGAGCTTGCCTCCACTGAGGAGAAGAGGCAATATGGGACAGGTTGTGCCCACTCCTGGCCATATCTTGCATATTGACACAGTTCTCTCTTCACAGTGGATGGGGTTGAAACACTGAAACGGGGTGACTGAAGTGAAATAGAAATCCAGTTCTTACTGCCAGGAAAATGACAGCAGTTTCTGTCAGAAAGGGGGGAAGAGCTTGACTCGTAAGGTCCTTACCAGCAGGAGATAAGGAGCCATTTCCCTGCCCTGCTCCTGCAGTGGCCCCATTTCCCAAGCTGCCTGGCAGGCTGCTTTTGCAATGATAGACGTGCCTGTGCTGCCTTGCCCTGAACTGCACAGGAGGCTGCACTGACTTCTGGAGATCACCTGGACCAAACTCCTTCTCAAAGCATGGCTAACTTCACACATGGCATGTGTGCTGGCAGACATTAATATTTAATCTGTAAACTAATTTAATGGAGCTTTTCTTTTTCATATGGTCTTCAGGACTAGTTCACTTTTATAGAGTAGGAACACATGGCACAAAAAGGTGATTTTTTTTTTTTTAAGAGAAAAGTGATTGGTTGTAAATGAAAGCTGATGTGTAGGTGCTTTTTGTTGATTTGTTTTACTTAAAAGTTTTCACAAAGTATTAAATTTCTGATTTCTTTTTTTCATGATAAACATTGTTTACTTTAAGTCATTGTTACTGAGATTTTTGCTTCATCAGAAGAACTATTAAAGGTACGGCAGACAGATGCTCAGTTTGCCCAGGAGTAGAGAGTTTGCATATTATTAAAAAAAAAAAAGTGAGGGCAAGACAAGAAATAATCATGACGTGCATAAACAAAGAGGTAGTTAATGTGTCTAGTTTTGTGTTGGTATTACACAGAAATTGTCCACTCTACAATAAATGTTAGGGTTTTGCTCATGTCCTTTAACCTCTGATATTTGTTATTCTTGGATCTCGGCTTTCTGGGTGAGGCAGGTCGAACTTTGCATATTCACTAAAAGCAGAGGTAAGATAAGCTGCCAGCCTCTCCTGAAGATTATGTGTTGTCCCAGAGCTCCACTGCAAGCTTGAAACTTCTGGATGTCATCCGATAGTGCAAGAAACAAAAGTTCCCCAAAGAAAATTGAAAAATTAAGTACATAAAGGATGAAGGATTCTAGAGGGTAGATCAATAAGATACAAAAAATGATGACCAATGTGAAAATCAAGACTTTGAAATTGTAGATGGAGTGAAAACTTATGAGCATTTAACTTACATTCCTCAGCTGCTCACTTCAACTATCAAATGAAGCAGACTGAGTGACCAAACTTCAGTAGAGGATGTGCTAATTGTTTGAACCATATTTGAGTTCTTGCTCCAACATCCCCTTTCATTTTTGATAATGACAATGTTTCAGCAACATTCTTATTCTTCGGACAAGAAAAACAGGTAAGTATATTTTGGAGTGTCAGCAAACCTTTCAGAAATGCAAGGTGAAAACTGAGAGAAACAATGAAATTTGACAATTATCAAAATAAAAGCTAACATCCAGTTGGCCAGAGGACCAGCAGGCCCTTGCAAAACCTTTTTTTTTTCTTTTTCAGTTAAAAAACCAACACAAGGACAAAATTTCAGGAGCACAACAATTAGTATGACGCATAATTTATAGAAGACAAAAAAGGTAATATTAAAATGCATTTTTCAATTTTTTGTCCATCTTGTAAAAGAGCATCTGTAGCAGTATTGCCAGTAAGATGAAGAGCTGAGAAAGGAAGGTACTGGGAATGTTTGGAGAGCTGGGTTACTAAGGAACTCGTTACCCATGTGGCTCAGAGAGCCTGGGAAGCTGCTGAGGAGGATGCTTGGTGTTGTCTGTGGCATGTGGAGCCAGCTGGCTGCAGAGTAAGGCAGCAGCTCCAGAGAGTTCATCGTTGTTGTATTATCTTGATTTCCAGCTGTCCAGGGAATTAATTGCTAAACCTTACCAGCTCCTTTACAACTTGGATGGTGGCTGAGAACTCTGCCAACCAGACTGTTTATTAAAACCCCACAGAGATCAAGAGATTAAGCAGCCAGGAGCTGGCTGGAAAAAGGACTTTAGCAGCCAAGCACCCAGGAGATGGGCAGTAGGCAGAGTGACCACAAATGAGTAGATTTTCCTCTCTCAAGGGTTGCAACTGAATTGGCATATCCCTGCAGAATGCTTTGATTCTGTCAAATCCATTATTTTCTGATGACTGTAGGGATATTTCTGAGAAGTTCCAAATCTAAAAAAAAAAACCAAGTAAAAAGCTTCACATTTATATTCTTATTTTTCACGTAATTCAATGATAAGATACATAGGCAGAATTTTTTCATCCACTGAAAATGCAGAGCTTCGACTTTTATACACTCTCCTGTTTAACCCATAGGTAAAATTAATCTGTGTTGGGCTGTGAAGAGTTTTGTGTATATCTGAGTACTTGTTGTGGTGCCACAAGTCTACATGGTCCGTATATATACTGCAATGGTCCTTATAGCCAGGAAATATTCCTTTTTTCCTACTTTGCACTGAGATATATTAACTCTGAGAATTTTCCTAAGCTTGACAGTGGCCATAGTGGTTATCTCAAAATACAGGTGCTTTCAGACTGAAGGTCTGCAACTGAATAATTTTACTACCCAAATTTAGATTTTGGTGTGAATGTTCAAAACGGTACTTTTACTAAAATAAATATTTTCACAAGGTTTTGATTACATACAAATTCTTTGAAAGAAAATTGGTATATATTATGGGGCTTTTGATTGCTTTGCAGACATAATTTGATTTTTGTTTCACAACCTGCATTTGTAGATAGTTCTCAATGTTGCCACATTTTCATGTGCTAAAAATACCACCTGCATTTAAGTTTAGAGACTGTCCATATCTCTTTATCTTAGTTACAAACAAAAGAAAATTTATATTCTCTATCTTCTTCCATTAACAGGGGTGATTAGTCCATTACCCAGCTGTGAGCACCTGGCCGTATCTGTTGTTGTGAGTTAAACCTTTTTGTGCTGGAAACTGTGTTCCTCTTATACCAATTCAAGCAGCATGCTTGAAGGAACATAAAAGACTAGTTTTGAAACAAGGTAAAATACTAGTTTCTGAAAAGTCACTAGGCTTCATAGAGAAAGAGCTATTGGATCATTGCATTGCATAGTTAAGGCCACAGGTATGCTATTTTAGGGGGAATTGGATTTCAGAGTTCATAGTTGGTGTAAGTAATTCCTTAAAACCTGGCATGTGGATAAAAATACTGTTGCAATAGCTATGTCTTATCAAGGACAAAATGGCAGTGGGAATGAAGAGGGAAGAAACAGCAGCTGATTTCATTGCTTTTAACACATATATTTTATGCAGGGTTTGCCATTGATAGGTGTTTTGAAGATCATCTCTTCTGGCTGTAAGAAGAAAAATCCTTCATATGGGATACAAGGCCAGCAACCAACAGCAGTATAGAGAACCATTTTCCTTACAGGATTCCTGAGCTGCATCCATAGGAACAAATGAAGAACCACCCTCAGAAGAAGACTGCGGAATTAGTGCAGGGCAAATCTGCCTGTGTGCCTCTGTCTCTTTTGTCCTCTGGTGGCTGAGATGTAACAGCTTGAACACAGCCTGGGCCACACAGGTGTCAGGTGCCACCATGGTTTTCCTTCAACACTTTTTTCCACAGCTCCCTCTGAGATCTTCATCTTGCCTGGCAGATCTACTCCAGCTTCAGTGCCAAGGAGTGCTTTGTGCCTGGCAAAAGGAACATAATTTGTCAGAAAATATAAACCCAAAGAACTCAGGTACTTTGACACAATTAGCTAAGATTTTTTTTTTTCCATTAGAGGTAATACCTCAGACAGACCTTCATACGTAATGTTACTATATAATTTTCTGTTTTGACCATTCAGATGAGATGTAGGATCACTTCTTCAGTCATGCGATAACCACAGAACGCAAGTTCTTTATTGTGTTTGCACTATTTTGAACCAGCATCCCCTTAAAAAATGGTGCTCACTTATTTTGCTGTAAAATGCAGTGTAACATATGACATTGTGTTTTCCAGATTTGCATGTTAAATAGCACTAGGCTATGAAGATTATGACCACTGAAGGTATATTGTGAATTGTTTATTATACGGAGATTTAAAAAAACCCAAGACATCACTGAAGAATTAGCCATTTTATACATTTAAAAATGAATCCTGAATAATGCTGGTTTGTTATCTAGTTTGATTTGTTCTATGTATGTATATGGCAGCATAGATTGTGACACAAAGTATGACTCCTATGGTTTGCTTTTTTACATACATAAGAATATTTATATAAAAATACTAACTTTGGATTATGCAACCATGTAACTAAAACCAATATAATATTAAAGCAGTGACATGGCCCTCATGTGTAATGTATTTCTGCTCAGAATACTTTGTGTGACAGGTAAGTGTCAGAATATCTGTCTAGTCCAGAGAAATAAGACAGAAACAAGGTGATATAGAGACAGTAAACAGGAAGTCTGTAGAAAATACAATATTTGATTCCACATCTTTAGAGCCAGTTAGCATTAGGATTTTTATTCCTTCCCAATAATCAGAGATATTTAGTATCTCATGCTAGAATTGACCTGGTTTTCATAGCTGTTCTGTGTCTTTCTGTTTCATGCTAAAGTTCATGTGTGTGATGCACTGAGTAACGCTATTAAGAAAAGTATTTCTTTTGGTTTACTGCATTTCCATTTTCTGTGTTTCTATTTAATCATATGCTTCTTCACTGATTATAAAATAAGAATAACTTTTTTTTTTTGTGTAAGGACAAACTTTGTAAGTCACTGTTAGTTTTACAAGTCCAAATGACACTTTTTGATATTGTCTTTCATGTAAGGACTTTTGGTCCTTAGAGCCCTTTTCTGTGCTGACTGTCCTATTGGAAAGGAGTAAAACTGTTGAGGAAATCTAGGTAAAATAAGAAGCTCATCATGAGTGACATTCTATACTTGTGACAAAAGGGAAGGGAAAGGCACCTCCACACAATCCCCAGCTGAACTCCTCTGTTCTTCACTGTCTCTGCAGCTCCAGGAAGCTGGCTGCCCTCTTCAGTACTCCATAGGCACTTCAGCATCTGTTAGAGGAAAAGCCACGAAACAGAAACATGGATTAGGAAAAAGGAATGACTCCTGCAGAGGAACAAAAGCCTCATGTTTCAGGGAGGTCTTATCAATTTTAAAAGCTTATTTTCTGTTAACTGCAAAGCAGTCTGTAACATCCACCCCAGAACCTGGTGTTACTCAGGACATTTGACATGTTCAACAATTAACCCCAGGAGGTTTTAGTATTCCCACCACCTTTGTGGGTCTGACCCTGGCAGAGCACACATGCAAGCCTCCCAACATGTCCAGCTCCTCGGGGCAGAGCAGGTGGGATGGGCAGCTGGGCTCCAGGAGGCAGGAAGGCATTGTCTGGCTCCTGACTGCCCCAGCTGAACCCCAGGGGGAGGGATGGGGCTGTCTGGTCCCCACCCTGGGCTTACTGGGGTCTTAAAGGGGCTGTCACAGTGCTTGGGGTGAGATAGGGGAGAAAACCTTTGTGAAACCTGCCACTGACTGCTCTTTCCAGGCTTTTGTCCTTGACCAGTTAAGCTGTCTCTGTTGATGGGCTGCCCTGGCCCGTGGGTTTATAAACTGCCTTAGCATTGCCAGGGTTTTGTCATTGTGAATTACTGTGGACCAACTAAAATCTGCTTGAAAATGCAAAAAAGGAGAGGGAAGAGGAGGAGGTGGGGGAGGAGGTAGTATGGAAATACTCTTCCCTACCATGTGTTACAGTGGAAAGGCAAATTGCCTGCTTGAGAAGACACCTTTTATTCAGCCAAGTTGCTCCTCTGGGAAATAGTGACGATCAAAGGGGTTTTTTTCTTTCTTTAATGCAGTAATTAATTTGTCACCCCGCAAAGCTTTTCAGAGCTGATCTTAGAACTGTCTGCTCTCACGTGGAGTGCTGTAACAGAGTTCAGCTGTTCCTGCTCTGAGAAGGCAACAACAGGGCTGTCAGTAGCAGCAAGATAAAACTGATTTTTTCACCAGTGAGAGTGATGGTGCTCACAGCAGGCAGTGAATTTGAGCAAGAGCTTTTAGGATTTTTATCCTGAAATTCTGTGCAAATAATGAATGATCTTCCCAAATGTACATACGACTGTCTTAAGTCTCTGTTTTGTCAAGCATGTCAAAACAGTGAGGTTTATTCGGTTTTACTGTTGCTCTGAAGAACCTCAGAGTACAGCAAAAATAGTCAAGAGCCTCATAATCTTCATGCATGCTTTGCTGGTACTGCCTTAGGGACCAACAAAAACATCCAGTGGCCTTTTTTCTTTGTTTTTTTTTTTTGAGCAGTGCTAGGCCTAATGGACTGCTGCAAAACAGAAATCAGTAACTTGAATTAAAATTCTGAATGACCAATAAGCCACATTTGTGTGGAATCAATCACTTCCCTGTGAAATTACGGAATTCCTTTTTTTCATGAACAAGATTAGCTAGCTGGCAGATCTCAACTTGAGTAAAATTAGTTTAACTAGTTTAGATATCCAGCATGAGCTGTTCCTCAGCTCAGTGGAAGACTGCACAGAAATTTTGGTCAGATTTCATTGAAAAAGAGTACTGCAGAAATAAAGTCTGATATATGCATAATGGGGCTTATCTTCTGTTATACACATAGTATCTCCATGGATCAGCCTCTTTAGACAGCAAAGCCTGTTTCAAAAACCAGATTTTAATTGACTATTTACAGAAATCTCTTCTGGAACCGAATAAATCTGGCCATGAAACTCCCACTCTATATACTTACATATACACATAAATGCAACGTATCAGAGTAGTGTATAAAAAAAAATAACTGTAGACTAGAACTTAAACCACAGTGATTTAGTACAAGTGTGTTAGTCATTGTGCTGCTGTGTTGGAGACGGGTGGTGCTGTCACTAGCTACAGCCATGAGAGGATGCACAGCAGTCTTCAGGGAGATTTTAGACTCAGGGATGAGAGCTGGCAGAGGGCATTCTCTCTCCTTGTCTCAGTAAATTAGTTTGTGCAACTGTGTTTCATACAGTTATGTGTGGCTAGTATCTCTTGCTGGCTATCTGCAGGCAATTCCTGGCAGAGTGGGATTTCTATACAGCCCTTTGGAAGTGTCTTAAAGCCTCCAAATGTGTGGAGCCCTGTGCCTGATGGGATTTTAGATTCTGTGGTGGTGACAATGCGTTACATTTAGTTTCCAGTTCTGGTAAGTTGAAGTGATGTTACTCATATCCTTTTTTTGTGTCTCAGTCCTTAGATAAGGATTTCACAGTGAGGCCAAAGTATTTTTAGATTGCCTATTTAATTTGGATACAAATGAACATGCTTTATCTACTGTGTCTTTTTTTCCTCTACAGTTACATTGAAATAGGAATTAAAAAGCCTGAGGGGAAAAAGAAAGAAATGATAGTAAGTGTTTAATTATGAATACTGCCTGTTTAAATTACTATGAAAAAATACCCATTCATTACTTTATGCTTGTATAATTTATGTTTAACTGTTAATGTATGCTATTTCAGGGAAGAGTATGATATGATAATAATATCAATTTACCTGAGATTCATTATGTAAAATTTTGGATACAAAGATAATATTACTCTGTCCTAACTTTCCTTTGTCCTTACTGTGTAACTGTTTAAACATCAGTTGACTGGCAATAAATGTTTTCAGGAATTAAGAGTAATTATTACTCTCCTACATTCTTTGCCGTAGAGCGTAAAAGTAGAAGTTCAGGCAGTGTAAACTATAGATAACATTTAGTGATTAATCACACCATCCTGACATTGTTGAGTTTGGAGAGGACCTCTGGAGGTCATCCAGTCCAAATCCTACTCACTCAGGGGACAACTAAAGCAGGTTGCTCAGTGCCGTGTCCATTTAGGTTCTAAATGTATCCAAGGACGGAGACTCTTGCAATCTGTCTGGGCAACCAGCCAATGTTTGACCACCCTCACTGAAAAAAATTGTTGTTCTTTCTTATCTGATCTTGCATGGTTTTCATCTCAGCTGAAACTGATGCCAGATAAGTAAAATTCTCTCATGTTTTTGCTTATGTGGAGTCAAAGAGACTGAGCAAATCACATAGGTGTTGTTAGCTTATTTGGATTTAAACTGCTACAGAGGATAAGAAACATTCAAAATTAGAATGTTAAGTACTATAGATCATAAACCTAAATCTATATGACTTGGTCACACAGAATAATAGACCATTTTCCCAACTGTTTATTTTTCAAACAGACAAATTTTAGTTACGTGTAATTCATCTAGTATGGATTACAGGGACTTTTTATGACAGTATTGATATAGATAATGCAATGTTAAACTATATATCCTTTCGTAGTAATTTTTGGCAGTTTGACATAACACGTGTACATTTGCATTGTGGTATCTCTGCTGTATTTATCATTATAATAGCTTGTTACAGCCAGGGACATAACAGAAAATATGGAAGGCTGGCACTACTGAAGTCCCATTTACATCCTCCAAATATATTCTAAGTGGTTCAAGTGGCTTATGTTGGAATTTAAGCAAACCAAATGGTGGGCTATTTTAAGATTTCAGGAAGCCCTGAGTACTGTGTGTGCATGCAGGGTAAATCTGTTTCAAACATCACAGAATTAACTAGATTGGAAAAACCTTTTGAGATCATCAAGCCCGACCTATGTACAATGAGTCTAATCTGTTCTTTGTTCTGTCTTCTCCCTCTGAAGAGAAGGCAGAGTCCAAGTGACTGGATATGTGTCCCAGATCACTGAATATATGAGTTTGGGTCCAGTGTTGCTACACAGACACTGTGTAGTGTAGCCCCACTCAATGTGATACAGGTTGCACCACATACAGAGTTCCTTTGGGCAGGCTTAGCCAGTCAGCTTGTCATTGTCATTCTGAACAGGATCTTCTCATTCTCCCATGTGGCACTGAAGGCCACAGGATTGGATTCATAACTGCTAAAAGGGAAAGGCCTTTGATAAATTTCTACATTCTGAATTATAACTGGATTTTGATTTGGAATAGAGATTTACAGTAGTTATTTTCTCCCTCATTGCTTTGATAGCAAAATATAGTGAAAATGAACTGGGCTCGGCTGTTTGCTTCACTGAAACAGTACCATTCTTACTGAGAACAAATAAATAAATAAATAAATAAAGTTAACATTAAAGTTAACAAAAGAAGTTAATCCCCCCAATTTCTTATGTAAATAACAAATATATTTCTTGGAACCTATGTTATTGCTTTGATACCTACTTGATACAAATTATTAAATTATATGTTTGTAAAATGCCATAGTAACACCTATTTAAATTAATATTTCAATTACTGTAAATTAAAAACTAACAGTAAAATTATATTCTTGCACCTGAATTATAGAAACTATTCTAATGAAACAAACATCTGGGTCTAATTTGAGCAGCAGCATTTCTCTTGGTACAGCTGTTTGTGACGTACCTTATAAGAGAGCTTTGTGAATAGGGAGGATTTACAAAATATCAGTCTGGAAGTGACACAATATATTTTATTATTTTCTCTCTATTGAATTGTATTTAGAGCCAAATTCTGTTTGTTCATGGAAACAGACTGAAAGGCAGGAAGACCAGATCTAAGTGATTATGGAGTGGACGAGTATCTGGGAACACCAGTTCTTGGGCTGGGGTGGTCACTCCAGCTGTGTCTTGTCTGTATGTCATGATGCGACCTCAGTGTTTATTTTCTCCCTTCTTGTACTTTCTCTTCCATTGAAATGGTACCAGGAACACGGTCAGAAAGAGACCTCTAGGCAATAACTATAATACACAGTGCCACAGTTTGTTTGCCTCTGGCTGCATCTTTATTAGAACATTAAACTGTCTCCTAGAATGTGTTGGGATACCAGAACTCAATTATCTGTACTGTGACATGCTTTTGGCTTGTGCCAGCTTATACCCCAATTCCCAGTCTAGAAGTTAGGATGGACCAAACGCCATTCTCAATAGGCATGAACTTTATTTTGAAGACTAAATGAGCTAAATATTATGGATTAGACAGATGATGCTATGTGGTTTTGGGACTGGAGAATAGGTATTGTCACTGTTTCATTCAGTAGTGTAAATGTAGCAAGTTCTGTGTGGATATCCTGAGGGACCAGGATTTTGTTGTAAATTGTCCTGCAATATTTTTCCACTTTAAGAGCTTTGTTGTACTCCACAAATATCCTTTAAAGCTAGAAAAAGGGTAGCTATAATGGAAATTAAAGGACTAAAACATAAACCTAAAATACACTATTGCCAACCAATTAACATATGCTCCATCTAGAACTGTAACAGCACTCAGTGTCCACCTTCATGCTGTATGGACAGGGCCAAGGCATGGTCCTAAGGACTGGCAAGGGATAGAACGAAATCTCCAATTTGTTAATATAGTCCCTGACACATTGGGTGAATGTCAGCTGGCACTCTTTCAAACAATGTCCTTGGTTTGAGATTCACAATTCCAATGGGGATGATTGAATATCCTCTGAACAGTGTTTAGGTATGGATATGAGCATAGAAAACTGTGCTTTGTGCCATCCTGTCCCCAGTTATTTGTGTAGATACAGCTAGTGAGGTTGACTCCAGGCTACAGACAATGTGGAGGTTGAAAGAGAGAATGTAGATTTTTTTGTCTAACCAATTCCTTGCCTTACAAATCTGCTGGTAGAATCCGACCAGTACAGAACTCTGTCTCACTGATTATTCACATTTTTTTCTCATGTAACGCTTGCAGCTTTTGCATTTAAGGACAAATTTTATGCTGGAGAGAAGATTTATGCTTTCCTACCTTTGCTGTTACACTAGCAGCCTTTCTTTGTTTCTGCTGGGTCCTCATCAATAAACACAAATTTATTTGAATGAACAGATTGAAGTTACATAGAAGTTTACAATCGCTGCAGTATCATTAGTGATACCAGGGCTTTATATAACATAAACTAAAGCAAAATGGTGCCTGCAATGTCTTTTTCAGTAGGTGAGGAAAGCAGGTTTTAGAGTTACTGGCCTACCATTATAAATATTGAACTGTTTTTTGGTGGTTTTTTTTTTTTTTTCTGGTTTGAACTCCTGTTAAAATGAATTCTTTTTTTGAATTCCTTTTTGATTCCAAGCCTCAATTTTTCACTTCTTGGCTTAGCAGATACTGGAAAAGCTGTGGTGGCAGCTTATTTTCTCAGGGGAGAGAGTGTATCAGGCCACTTGACAGTGACTTCTCTGGTTGATTAAATTGTGTCAGCCACTTCCAAACAGAAAAGTCTTTTGGACAAATGGTGAAAGAATATGACACAGGTTTTTGAGGATAGAAGACATGAAACAGTGAAAGCCTTGGAATTCCTCAAGTATGACAGATTTTCTAAAATACTGACAAGTAACATATTGCATTGAACAAAGAGTATTTGAAAGTGGGACTAGTGTTTATATTTAAGGAATGCTTCTGAGAAGAAAATATTTTAAACATCTTGCATCAGCTAATGTTGTATGATTTATTTTTTCTGCAGATTAAATCAATAATTCACAGTACTATCTGCAGGCCTTCCAGATGGCAATTTATCTGTAATAAGTCATATAATATCAAGTAAATATGTTATGAAACAGACAGTTTTCTCGGTTTTAAGTTTTCTACTCTAACATATAGAAACTTCCAAATGTCTATATTTAGTTATAGAGTAGTGAAATTCTAGTTAATGAAGTGGGATTTGGAATGGTCAATTTCTTGATTTAGATACCATGAATTAAAGTTAAATTAGTATGGTATGACAGTAGGCTTAATTTTTCCAAAGTATTCTTAAAGAAGGAAATAATTTGAGAGTGATGATATACTGCAATGCATAGTTATATTACAATAGTGAAATTTAAAGAATGAACATTATACAATATTTAGAAAATTTATGGCATACAATGTTTAAACATCATAGATAATATGAAAGGACCCATAACCCAAGGGTTATTTGGAAAAAACCTCATAATCACAAAACACCACAGAGTTTTCTAAAACAGCAGAGTGTTACAAATAGAGAATTTGAGAAATTCTGTGAACTGCTAAAGAAACCTAGTTTCCTGTAGGTTTCTGTCTGATATTCCATAATCTCTCTCTATATTATAATATTATTCTAATAATAAAACAAAATAATAATTCACATTTATCTTCCACATGCCTTTTGTCACGCTGCCTGGGTGTACAAAGGGGTGTATTATGGCTACGGCCTTTAACAACAGCCCCCTTAATCAAGTAGTGTGTATAAAATTCAAGCACAGCCACCTTCTTCGGAGTTGTGATGCTTCCCATGCAGCAAGACCATAGTGGTTCAACTGTGCCAGAATGGGGGAGTTTTGAAGAAGAAAAGATAATAGTATCTTGTTTTGCATTCCTTCGTGTTAAGACTTATTTAATGGAGAACATATTATTTAAAGTGATAAGCATTCAAAATGATATAACCAGGGAAAGGACTATTAGTAGAAGTTTATAAAACTTGCTTATCTAATACTAATTTGATTTCAACTTCTAATAATTCAAGACATTGTTGTGACAATTGTGTACCTTTAGGTAACTCTAGCAAGTTACAAATAAAGAGAGATCAAAAATCTCTGCAGATTTTGCAGTGTCATTCTATAACTAATGTGGGTTTTATGACCTATTCTTTATCTCCACCTAAAAACTCATCTATTATTTGAAGGAGGACCAAATATATTCTCATCATTAACTGAAAAACAATAGAGTTGGACTCTGAAAACTGTAGCATTTGTTCTATCCTTGAAAACAACACTGATGATAGAGTGTATTCTCTCTGTATATGGGTACATTGATAACTCCCAAATTTTGTGTGATCTTATCTGAAAATCTATTGACGAGATAGTTGAAATAATCATGATAAATTCTATAGAAAGGTTTGCACACTAAAGCAAGCAATGTTTAAATTGTACACAGAAATAAATACAAAGCTGAGGTAATTCTCAGAGTGCAGATGTGATGTAGGAAATTTTTCCATGAGGCTAATGTTGAAAGATTTAACTTTTCTGTAATCAAGCAATCACACATGATTCCAATGTCAAAATCAAGAGCTAATTTAAAAAGTATAAATTGAAGAATATGTCTGATATGTGATGTGAATTGCTTCTTCAAGGAAAGGAAGTGTGTGTTTATTAAATTGAATAATTCTTGATCACTGTGTATCTTCCACTGGCAAATTAAAACAACAGAATTTGAAGATAAAGAAAATAGTTAAGGTCTTTTATTTAACTCCTGTAGCTGCCATGCCTTACACTATGCAGCACACTTTCCTTTTTTACTCTATGTATGGATTTATATATGTCTAGGGATGATGTTTCTAAATCAACCCTCAGAGTATTCTGCAGGTTTGAACTTTTACATTAACAGTTAGTTCTTTGTATAGCTATTTTTTTCTTAGACTTGAATAACGAAAGTTGTGTCAAATTATGTATTTGAGGAAAAAACTGCTAGCAATGAAGCAAAACTGACTGCATTCCATGTCCATGATCTCCAGGTTTTACCTGACTTCACTCCACTTCCACTAGATGGCCCCAAACGTCTTCTGAACGCAGCTTTATTGCTCCAAGATGTTTTAATGTGGCATGCAGACATAAATATTTGCTCTTGGCTGAAACTTGACACACTGTGGTAATAGTGCTAGGACTTGCCCCAGGCAGCTTTATTTATTTATTAAAAGAAAAAAACAAAAAAAAGAAGAAAAGAACATGTGTTCCTGGAAAGTGTTTTTCTTGCCACACCACAGTATTCTTACCTACCTTATTCTTATTTATAGAAAGTTATATTTTGTAATTTGCAAGATAAACAGATCAGTAATATACATTTTCTTGGTCTTAGAATAACAGCGTACATTATGATATTACACATAAAAACAAGAAAAGCAGGGAAGAGAGCTGTTCAATATAAAGCACTTAGATCCCAATAGTATCAAAAATTGTTAAATTACTAATTACTGTCTATGCCACCTAAATTATGTTAGATTCCTTATGTTACATACAAGAAGCTTCAGCTTCCTTTTTGATAAACATAGACAATTTATTAGAAGTTACTCTGTCATGGAAGAAGACAAAAGGTACTTTCTAAAGCTTTTTAGAGCAGGTTTGCAGCACTGTCAAAGTGAAATGGCTGATTTAAGCCAATTGCAAAACCCCTTTTAAAGAAGAAGTGTTTTTCAGCTGTAAATTTATAAATGCTGCTTTCTGTTCAATCCCTTTTTCATATTAAAAGACAAGGCAATCTGCTTGCAAAATGCTGGACTCGTAGTGGAAGATCAGTTACTTTTTACATATGTTCTTCTAAGTCTGATCAGGTTCTAAGATTCATAATTGTTCTGGGTGAGAGACTAGATATAAGACTCTTCATAACAATTATGAATAGTACAAAGAAGATGATAAACTTGTTATGTCATTTATACGCTCAAAATAGAAAAAATTATTAGGAATTTTTTTCTTGATAAGAATGTAATGGGTGCAACTAAAAGGAATTCTCAGTTGAGCTTCAATATCAAAAAAGAGAAAAGATTTAACAAATAAAAATTAATGAAAAATAAGTGAAAATTAAGTATTAAAATTACTGTCATTAGTGATGTAGGAGAGGGAAGGAAGTATTTCAATGTTTGAATGGGTTGTGAGTTATGGTTAATCTTCAGAAGGTCCAAAAGAAACTTACACTTGTGGAGTAATAGGAAAAAGAGGAATTTCAAGGAAGTGATGGGAAATAATAGGAAGAAGGAAGTAATAGGAAGAGGAGTTTCAAACAAAATGGATATGTAATGCTAGAGGCTCTAGATGAAGGGGTTCTAGGAAGATGGCTTATCATAATTACTTATTTTTTTAATTAGAAAACACAGACCTTGGAAAGGAGATTGTAGTATCCAACACAGAATAAGAAAAAAATCCAAGTATTTTTCTATTGATTTAGTTTAATCTGTATTTAGGAGAACAGTGTAGGTTGAAAGGGAAAGTAAGAAGAGAAGAAATGAGTTTTGAGAACCTGCCATTGATACAAAATCATGTAGAATCAGACTTGTTAAGAATGGAGGGCACTTATGGAGGTCATCCAAACCCCTATTCACAGACAGGTCAACTAGAGCAGGTTGCCCAGCACCATACCCAGTCAGGGTCTGAGTATCGCCAAGCAGGGAGATGTTGCAATACCTCTGGGCAACCAGTACCAGAGTTTGACCAACCTCACTGTAAAAAAGGTTCTTCCTTATGCTTAAGTGGAATTTGCCATCTTTCAGTTTGTACCCATTGTCCTGTAGCCAGCTACCACTGCAAAGAGTCTGTTTACTTTGCTTGCTCCGTCAGGAATTTATACACATTGGTAAGGTCCCCCTGAGCCTCCACGTCACACACAGCAGTTATCTTGGCTTCTCCTCAGAATCAAATACATGCTCCAAAGCCTTCCTTGTCTTTGTGGCTTTTCTCCAGTAAGCCCACATCTCTGTTGGACTGAGGAGCCCAGAACTGGACACAACATCTAATATGGACTGCAATGCACAAAACTATTGTCTTGCTGACTGTTTTAATGAGCTTACCTTGCTTCTGCTAGGGATCATGATAACTTTGTTGAATAACACAACGAGAAAGCACCTGAAGTCTGGAGGACAATGTATTTCACTGTTGACTCATCTGTCATGTCAGACAGGCATTAAGGATATGATCTCACTTTTTTTTGGATAAGTTTTTAAATCTGATGAAATACACTAGGGTTAAAATGAACTATTGAAATTTAAAATTATATTTGAATAGATAGATGATTTAAGTTCAGCCAGCTTTCTCCTTGAATCAGCTGTTTCTCCTTGTTATTGTTTGGTTTTGATCTTGTTCAGTTTGTAAATAGGAAGCAGAGTAAGCCACTTGGTGTTAATGGTGTTAATGGTGTTAATGGAAATTTCTTTCTTTTGCGAAATCTTCAATTTAAGTCAGAGACAATAAAATATCTTTTTCTTTACGTTTAGCATCCTTCCTCTAATTATTAAATTATCAGAATCTTTGCACTTTTGAGAGTCTTTGGGAAAGCCTTTATAATACAAAAATCTTAAAGGGAGTAGAAAACATGTTCTTCTCACTTATTCTAACTTCAACATGACTTAATGATTCTTTCTCAGTCTTGCTCAGATCTATCCATATGTTGAAAGTGTTTTTCTGGCAGCAGCAATATTCCTAAAAGCTACAAATAAAAAATAACATTACATTGGAATTTGTTATGCTGTTTTGCCATATATCTCTCAGGGCCTATGTTTCTTGAGAAGTAGTTTGGTTTTTTGCGTTCATATTGATAACAATATTTCATGAGTTCGGATTTGCAGACTGCAAACCAGCACATTACCACAGAAACTTTTACTTTCCCATTTGCAGAGACTGTTTTATAATTTTAGCATGTTCAGTGTGTCATTAAATATGGTGCTCCCTCTCTCTTGCTTTACACAGAACCTGCCATTCAAGGCCTTATAGACTGAGTAGGCTTACCTATTAGATTAATTCTTTAGTTTGGAACCTGATTTTTACAACCCTATTAACATATTCCTTTTGGTTTTTTGAACTACAGTTTTGTGAAACATTGAAAACGCACCAATGCTTGTGTTACACTAACTTCTATATGTCTCAGACAATTTATTTCTCTTTTGAGAGAAAGTACATAAATGCAACTTTTGGAGCTTTTAGCTGTGGAGACATATTTCTTCTTCATCTCTTCCATATGTTACACATGTAGTGTAAAAAAGGAGCATCTCAGTTCCCCTCATCTATTTTTAACATCACAGCTGGGTCACAGTGATATTTTCTGTGGCTCATGTTGAGTCTGTGGTCAAGCTAAGACATTTCCTCAGGATGCCTTTTGTCAGCCATCCACCACTCCCTCTTAAATGGAAGCAGTTGTAGTACCTCCACTTTTCTTGTCATGATTTCCTTGTACACAGGCAATGGAGAATTAAGTTTGAACATTCCCCAAGCATTTTTCCTGTTCCTGGGATTAATTCTACTATAAAAGAGGCATAGCATATATGTCTCTTTCAGTTCCCCTCAGTCAGCTGGCTGAATCAAGCTGTTTTTCTGTATTTTCTGTTGTGTAAAAATTTCATATTTATTTCTTTACTACTGAGACATTATTCCACATCTTGAATATTTTATCAGAACAGTTTGTTATTGCTCATAGTATAGACATCTGAGATGAGATTCACATAGACATCCACTGCTGTTTGAAATCCTCTCTTTTATGCTACCTGACCTCCAGCTGCTGCTCCAGAGTGACACGAGGCTCCAGAAGTCATGCAGCCCACCTGTTGTGTGTCTCAGGTTCCATAGGTATCTGAAAGTGCACTAGGAACAGTGATTAGGCAGCTGAAACCTGTGTTTGTGATTGTAGGTAACTTCTGGAATTCCTTCTGAGGTCTTCTGAGCCAGAAGAACCTGTTAGAAATGTTGTACACTTTCAAAATCCTTTTTGCCTCTTATTGTGGTATTTTTGTCTCCCACAGATGGACTCCAGACTACTGCCAGTGCACCAGATGAGTAGATCAAAAAGAGCTTATTCAGGAGGAAGTTTCTAGAACAAATTTTACAGGAAGCATGTTGTACAACAGTTACTTGCTGGATGTGGAAAGATCAAACTTGGATCCCATTCCATATTTTAGAAATCTGCATGCTTTTCAAAGCAACATATCTTCTTAAGAGAAATTAGCTTACATTTGTGGAGTTTCAAGAGGCTTGTTCTCATCAAGTTTCTGTCAGATGTTTCCGTTTAAATGTCTACACTGAAAGAGGACTTGGGAGTTAAAGCAAGCACTGGGCATCCTTACAGAAGTATACCACAGCTCTTTAACCCCACATTGCAGCCATTAGAATCAACAGAACCTTGCCCTACCTTTGAAGACAGTGATTTTTCAGAAGTTGTATAGTGTGAACCGGTTTCAACTGAAATCTCAGTTCTTTTCATATCAATGGCTTGGATGTTTGATGGCTCTGAGAGCTGAAAGAAGATGGATCTTCTACGATTAGATGCATCCTTACAAATGACAGCATTCAATCTAAATAGTCAAGGTTCATAGCATTTCTTATGCACAGTGATTAACTTGTCTGCCTGTCATGCTACATTATTTATTGAATCTGGACTTTTTTATTAGTCAGAATTAATCTGATGGTTATTTTACTTTTTTGTGGTAACGTATTCTGCAACTGGTAGGCTTATGAAGAATATTACGAGACTTTTCCTGCTAGATAAAAAATCTGGTGCCATAGTAGGACTTAAATTGAATGCTAATTTTCCTAATGGAAAAACCCTAGCCAACGTGTTCCTTCTGGTTGAAAAAGAATTTAAGAATTTTATTCTTTTCCTGTGTTTAGCATACTGCCTGCTATTTCTCATCTTGCATACTATATCACTGACATTAATTTTATCAAAAGGTTCCTGCCTTAGATTATAATTTAACTTTTGTTGTTCTTTCTTTGTTGCCATTTTAAGCATCATTTTTTTCTAATTTGTGCTGAATGACTGTTTCTGTGCCTTAGAAGCTACTGTAATTAACACTCACGATGAAGTCTTGCTACTGTGTGCTGTTGACTAGTCGGAACTGATTCCATTATGAAGATATATCTGCAGCATTGGATGGATAGTATTTGTGTATTTTCAAAAAGCATATTGCTTTTTTCATGTTGAATTTTGGTCATGGTGGGAAGAAAACAACAGTATCAACATTTCTTATGTACATTATAGGACTGTTCAAATTACATTGGGCAAAATGTCTCTTTCCTTCTAGCCTCCCTTATTTTTTCAGCTTACTTTTAACTTTCATACTTCGCACACAGTTCCGCGATTATTATTTTTAACGGCTAATTAACCGAAAGTGTGTGACTTCTGATTGCTCATTTAAATTAACTAATGAGCATGAAAGACTTCATGTAGCTTTGATACAGGAAAAGATGATTTCAGTTAGTATGTTCATATCAAACTTCCTCTCAGTAATGTGTAAGTGACAAATTTAAGTGTCAGAAGAATACCTGTTAGGGTGTGCTACTTTGTAGTGTGTGCAATTTTGTAATGTGAATAAATAAGCACAGATACAACAGTACAAGTGACAGAACAGGAACAATAGTACAAGTTCTGTGCAAGTGACAGAACAATTTATAGTTACTGTTTTTTTTTTACAATCTGTAGTTGAAATTCACTAGTTGTTGACATGGACAGCAAAAGAGTCTACATTACAAAATTTATTTTGGTGTTTAAATCCATCTCAAACCAGACATCCTTGGGAATTGCCGTGTTAAACACCGATTCCTTTTTCTGTTGAAATGGTCTCCTATTACGGTAGTTGACTGTTCATTTGGAAATATTTAGGACATTTCTGGTTGTCAGCATGATTTTTTTTCTTTGTACCCTGCCTTTGTTATCTTAGTAAAGTTTTGTATTTTGGCAATTGTTTGAGACATCATTATGTCACCATATTACAGTCTAGTTTTAGGTCTTCATTAGTTTAATGTTAAGCTTTACTTTAAAATTTTTGTATGTTTTACAGTATTAGAACTCACAAAATAATAAAGTCCTTGGGTTCTGATATTGTGTTTATGAGTAATATACATGTATTTCATTAGTTGATGAAGGTCCTGGTTACTTCCTCAGAGGGAAATTATGTAATCAATACTGTAAACATGTGTCCAAAAAATCAGTTAAATGATAAATTAAGGTAATTATAATAAGAAATACACATGCAGAGTGAATAATATTTATAAGTTGTTCAGTTAATGATGGGTAATTTCAATACCACCAAACAGGAAAGTTCCCTCATTCATGTGTTTGGTAACTTTAGAGATGGAATTGTCTTGTAATGCTAACACTTAGACTCTGTCTGATCTAAAAGAATGTGCTGATTAGTTCATGGATCTGAGTGCAATGTTGGATTTAAATGTAGCAGATAAATGAATATTCTGCTCTCTGCTGTTTTTGAAATTCTATTAGCAATTCTTGGAGCTGCTTGATTTTTATACAAATACTGTAATTGGGTAGTAGTAATGTTAAATTTAGCCTATGTAAAAACGCTTATTGTCTTGAATTGTCTGGAATTGAACTGCCATGCATCACAGAATAGGGAAACACAGATCTAATACGTTTAGCAAAAGATAAGCTGGTGTGTTCTATTCTAGGCAAGGTTTCTGAATGACTGTGGAAAAACTACTGTTCAGGTATTTCACTGATCTGGCCAGATACATGGATAATACTTTAAATACTAGATTTTTAATGAAAATACTCAATATTTTGTCCAATTGAAGATAAAGTATAGTATTTCTATCCACAACTACACAAATACTACTTTCTTTAGAATCCTAAATTTGGAAACAATTCTGAAAATTTGTGGTCAGAGGCATTTGTTAGAGTGAAGCCATAGTGAAGCAACTTACCCTTGTCAGAATACCTATTTTTCTTACCCATGCTGAATCTAGTTTCAGTCACATATTTCTTTCAGTATGATACCATGAGTGGAGAGAAATAGTTATACGCTAGTCCAGTAAAACTCCCCTTCAGATCTGTAAATTTCAGTGTTATACACCACCCTGTTTAAGAGTTTTCTACAGTTGCTTTCTTAAATATTTTCTGTATATCGAGCAGACATATCTATTGAGCAAAACTTTTTTATTCCGCCAAAACGTATGAACCCTCTGATACTCTTCAGTAAGATGATGCATGGATGTAGCCCAACTAGGCTTTCTTCTAAAGGACATGTGATTATTGTAGTGGTACAAACCACTACTTCTAAAACTTAGATTTTCTTGAACTAAGCATATGAAAGTCTTCAATCATGATATGATTTTCCTAAAGCAGAAACACTTACGAAAATGCTGTTGGAAGGAATCTTGCAGTGTACTGGCTTTTCATATTTATTATTAAAAATATTTTCTTAGCAACATAACTATTTAATTCTCAAAGTACTTATTTTTTAAGTGTTTTTTATATTTGTAAGATTGAATAAGGTGCATGGACAGAACCAGGAGATATTGCTTTTTTTTTTGTGTTAAACAAAACTTTCAAAAATAGACTTAACATCTGAGCAGAAGCAAGAGTGGGAAGACATTCAGCTGCTGACTGATGTTGACAAGTGTTACCAGTTCTCTTCTGTCATATAAAACCATGAGATAAGAATCTTTTATGTGAAATAATCAAGCTCCATTTTTAGAGTAATTTTAAGAAATTGCTTTTACTCTACTCCTTTAATTTCAGATTTTTATTAATTTAGTGTTTAATAACATGATTTTCAGCCTACATTTTGTCATGGATACGCTGATATACAATTGTTGTGGTGATAATACTGTTTTTTAGTTTTAACAGTATTTCTCATTGTTATTTCATGGTTTGGCTCCTTATTTCTTATTTAAAATTTTAATGAAAATTTGTAATGGATCAATTGATAAAATTTAATAGTATTGCCAAACTGGGATACAAATCCATCAAAATATGCCAAATATTTTTTAAAATTGATTTTGTAACTACTGAATCACTTTTCTTAGTTATTAGCCACATTTTTATAAGTACCTTGACATAATTTAAATCTAAAACAATCCTCCACAGTTTGCAGTGTCTTGCTGTGCACCCAATTAATGCATTTCGTTTGCAATTCATATTACTGTGGGGGTGGGGAGCATTACAGTAGCAAGATGGAGAACCAAATGCTAGGTCTTCTGTAGAGAAGCAACATTTGTCTTTGTTCTGAAGGACAAGAATGTTATTAAGTACATGATACAAGCTCACTTCTTACGCCTTTTGGTTCAGCTGCTGTCCCAGTTTAATAATTTACTGAAACTGACACATGATTTCCATTTGAAAAAAAAGTGCTCTTCTGCTAGTGTTGATTCCTTAGTCGAATTTTGTTAGGGTGAATATTTGTCATAAAATGGGTAATAAATGAACTTTTTTGCTGTTATGCTGACAAGAAACAGGATTTCCACAAATCCCATTGTTCCCATTTGGGTTCATGAGGTAAAGTCAAGTACATGTGATTATGAAAGAGTGCTGTCTAAGAATGAGTAAGCAAATAGATTCCGTCTTGTTTTGATTATCTTTTCTGAGGACCGGGAAGACAGCTCAGTTTATTATGATACTATGATTTGGGAGTTGGATGTCATGACGTGCAAAACCAGACTGTGACAACAGGGTTTGCTCAGCCTTGAAAAATGAAGGCTTAGGGGTGACACCATTGCTTTTCAATTACCTGGTAAGAGAGAAGACGGATCCTGGTTGTTATTAGAGATACCTGGTGAAAGGATAAGAGGCAACAGACACAAATTTCAGTATTAGTAACTCTTATAAGATGTTAGGGTTTTGTTTTTTTTTTTAATAAAAAAATGGCCAAGAGTTGCACTACGAGAGGTTCAGATTAGATATTAAGAAATATTTCTTTACTGAAGGGATGGTCAGGCATTGGAATAGGCTGTCCAGGGAAGTGGTGGAGTCACTGACTCTAGAAGTGTTCAAAAAACATGTGGATGTGGCACTTGGGAATATGGTTTAGTGGTTAACATGGTTGTGCTAGGTTAACAATTGAACTCGATGACCTTAGAGGTCTTTTCCAAACTAAATGGTTCTGTGATTACTTCCTTAGTTACAAAGTAGCAGAAGATGATAAAGAATGACCTAGTTTTGTTTCAGTATTTAGAGAATACAACTTATCTTTTGCTTGAAGAGATGCGTTCTAAAGGAAATAGCAGAGATTCCCTTTTGCGGTAATGTAATTTCAGTGAAGAGGCACCTTAGCACCTCATCAGGATCTATCTGCAGTAGATTCTTTGTGAAAGCAGTAATTTTTGAGACAGTGAAGGGAGAGGTCCAATACTGGTGATTCCATTGGCAGGGCATTTACCTTTTGTAAGTATTGGGGTGGAAGTAGGTCTGGAACAGGCACACTCACCAACTTAGCCTTTGAAAGCTTGTTAATGTGAGATGAGAGAAGGCAGAGAGATTTATACTTGATGTGACATTATCCTGATTCATTTGTGGTGCAAGTGTCAAAACACCAGGTAATTATTTTTTTTTCCCTAGAACACTGACCTTTTAGGGTACACAAAAGAGTTCAGATTGTTCAGAACTGTTAGTATCTCATAGATGGGAAGCAGAGAAGTGAAGCCAATTATTTGTCTATATGAACCAGGATTTACAAACAGCCTTAACTAGCTGCAGCAGCTAACAATTACAAACCACTTTCACACTTCCTCTGAGAGGAACCAAACAAACGTTGGCTATTACAAAATTTGCATCTAGGAGATAGCATGAAAATAGGTGAGCTGAAGTTTTTGGTAGACTGGCTTGAGTTTAGAAAATAGTCCAAAGGAACAGAAAGACACCCACTTCTGTGGTTTCTATCCTTGCTTTCATATTGCATACCCATATTGGGTATCTACATGTACACTTGTGGTGGGAGCTAAGACAGATTTGGAGACAGATTTGGAGACTGAAGGATCCACTTTCACAAACCGTGCATTGGACTGCCAACAGTGATAGATCCAGTTTGGGAGTCCAAATAAAGAAAAATATGTGATACCAGTCAAACAGGAATGAATATAATAAAGACATCAGATTTCTTGGATCAGACATGGCTACACTTAATTGTGGTTTTGGTAGGTCATTACAGAGGAGCTTTCAAGCTGGGTTATCTAGTTGTTTTTCAAAAGCATTTAGTTTGGATTTTATATTTACTATTGATATAGTCTATTATGATAGTTTCTGAAAAGATTAAGACTTATGATTCCGATATATTGATGAACTCACATTAGGACTTACCAATACCTTTCTGTTTGAACACTTTTTTCAGGCAGTATTTTTATTTTATGAATATGTTTTTACCTTTTGCAATATTATTTTTATTACCTGCATGAGGTATCATTGCTTCCATAGTGTGATTTGGCACAATATTGTAACTGCTTTCACAGCTACTGAGAGCAGATATCATTGTGGGTTGGCATATGTTTTACCTTTAAAGTTTGATTGCATTTTTAATTTGATGTGTTTTGCATGTTTGCTCAGCCTACTAAACTTTCCATTTGTGAGTAATAACTCTTTTTATCTCTCCTAGTATTTTTTCTTTGGAAAGTCAAGTTTGTTTTTACAGTACTCTTTTTATCTGTATTGTAATTGGCCATATTGCAAATAGTGAACCATCTAACAAATAAATTTCTAAATTTGTGAACTGTTTGAATTCATTGAAGAATGACAAACTAGGTGTTCATTTATCTATGAATCCTCCTAGTCTTTCTTAACATACCTCCATCAGCAATTCATGATACTAACACAACATCATATGTTCTTCCTAAAATAGCTTCCCAGAAAATATGAGAACTAAGAAAATTAAACACAGATACCTGTGGTATAAAAAAATGGACTGCACAAACATAATTACCTACTTGTTAGTGCTTACTTGAATAAGTAAAACTCATTATGATTTACATTGCTTAGAGCTAGATTTAAAAGAGCTTGTAAGATAATTGTGTTCCTTTGGGTTCAGAACTAGTGCATAAATAACCTGATTTTTATTATAACAGTATTTTATTTTACTGTGTTAAGTATCATTTGAGTATATTTTAAAACTGATGTCTAGTTTATGAGTTTATGAAATGAATTCACATAATTATTGAATATTGGTAATTCAGAGCAATTTGCGCTATAGGACTTCAGCCTCTTACTTGTACATAAGCAACGTGAATTTGGACAAGACTTATGGCAGGCAGAAATGACTACCATTTGGAAGTCCTTCAGGGTTCTAAATCAAGTGACTTGATGGTTTCACACCATTTGCCAGTGTCTAAATACTTTATGAAAATGTTTCACAGCAGTGTCTAGGTACTTCAGAAGACACCCTGCTGATTTAATTGAAATTTCTATGATTTCTTCAAAATTTGACTGTAAAAGGCAACAGTTTCATCATGATGACGCATTATATTGCCACTACTTGGGTAAAATTATGCTGGTTGTTTTGTGGGAGAACCTTTACTTAAAAAATTATGCTATGTGGAAAAAAATGAGACAAAATGTGTACAGCTGCCTATAGTAACTGCATCAACTTTACAATACTCAGGTATAATTCAGATTTAAATGAGTAGGATTTAAGGTTCTAATTGGAGATCTATTTTTTAATGTTATAAACCAATCACTTAGAAATTATTTAGTATATGCCACTTGCAGGAGGCAATAGATCATATAGAAGGGAAACCATTAAAGTGCATCTAAAATTTAAGTTCTGTGTTAATACAATCTCTTATGACGTTATAAATACTTTCACCTGGTTGAATCTCTTCAGTGGTTGGAAGGAAGACTTTATTAGCATTGTTAATTTTATTTAAAAGTATTAAAAAAAATGGACCTTCATTGTAACACTTGTCATTTAAAATTGTCAAATTAGAATCATAGAATCATAGAACGGTTTGGGTTGGAAGGGACCTTACAGATCATCTGGCTCCAAGGCCCTGCCATGGGCAGGGACATCTTCCACTAGACCAGGTTGCTCAGAGCCCTGTCCAGTCTGACCTTGAGCACTTTCAGGGATGGAGAATCCACAGCCTCTCTTGGCAACATGTTCCTGTTCCTCACCACCCTCACAATAAAGAATTTCTTCCTCGTATCTAATCTAAATCTACCCACATGCAGTTTAAGGCCATACCCCCTTGTTCTGTCACTAAAGACCCTTGTGAAAAGTTCCTCTTCAGCTCTCTTGTAGTTCCTTTAGGTATTGGAAGGTGATCTAAGGTTTCCCCAAAGCCTTCTCCTCTCTAGGCTGAGCAGCCCCAATTCTCTCAGCCTGTCTTCATACGAGAGGTGCTCCAGCCCTGTGACCGTCTCTCCTCTGGACTCACTCCAACAGGTCCGTGTCTGTCTTGTGTTGGTCCCAGAGCTGGATGCAGCTCTCAGGTGGGGTCTCACCAGAGCAGAGCAGAGCAGAGGGGCAGAATCCCCTCCCTCCCCTGCTGCCCACACTGCTCTGGATGCAGCCCAGGATACAACTAGCCTTCTGGGCTGCAAGCATGTGTTGCTAGGTCATGTTGAGTTTTTGTCCATGAATACTCCCAAGTCTTTCTCCCCTGGGCTAGTCTTGATCCATTTTACAATTACTTATAATTACTAAAAGTGGAGAGTGTTCCAGAAATTACTTATAATTTTAATTTTAATTATTTATAATTTCCCTTTTAGGATTATTATAAGCAACTTCCAGAGGACCTAAGTTAAAAAAGGCAAGAGGTAGTTAAAAAATGAATTTTAAATATACATTTTAAAGATGTGGCTAGGGTATGTTTCAGGTATTTTTTAAGAAATATATATTGTTACATCTATGGAATATTATAATATTACAAAAATAGCTGTCAACATAATGAATCTGTCATAATTTATGCTTGAATTCAGATTATGTACATTTAATTATTTGCATTTTAAGGAAATAAAATGTAAAAAGTTACGAAAATATATGTATATGCTTTAAATCTGAAAATAACTGAGTGTATTTTTCATATTATTTTTGCATTTATCCTCATCACCAAATTCTCATAGTGCTTAGTTTTCTCATGTTGAATTTATTACTTTTCTGATCTGCACTAGAAAAGTAAATGACTTAATATTCATGTTTAGAAGACAAAAAAAAATTATTCATTTGGGATGTTTCAGGCTAAAGGAAAAGACTATTCCACTTTTAAATTTCTTGTTAGGCTTCTAAGGAAGTAATGGATAAAATACACTGATTACAAAGTTTCTAGATTCCTGGTCTCCTGCTTTCTTACAGATATGAGATTTATAGAAAAGACTTCTGGCGTAAACTTAGAGATTTAGACACCAAGATGAAAATCAAGACAGCAAATCAATTTGGGAGCACACATGCTGGAATTAAATTAAAAATTATTTATTGTAGTTTCTTTGCTCATTGTGGAGAGTTACACTTGAGATGCTGCATCTAAATAGTAAATACATTTTGTGTCTTGATCAGCTGGTTGTCGTCTAAACTGAGTCTGCTCAGTCCCCTTTCATAAGGAAACCAGGGCAAGGTGCACATGTATTTTTCAGATTACATGTGTCTGGATCATATCCATGGTGGCCTGGAGCTGGGACATGGCCGGTGAACTCATCTGCACCTGGCTTGGAAGCTGTAAGTCACACCTAGGTCAGAGCATAAGACATTCTCTGTAGCAATGGCACTGAAGAGGCCGCTACCTCGAGCCTGCTCCTGTTGCTGGTTCGTGCTCCTGGACTAGTTACCTTCTTAACTCTACTGACTGAGTCTTTTTCTCATTCAGAGTGGGCTTGCTTAAACTGATTAGACAGGTTTCATCACAGTTTTATTAGAATTGTCTTTTGTAGAGCAGGACTATCCACTGCAACCAGTGCAACTATTGCTGGAGAAGGACGTGTAAGGAAATTTCTGGGCTTTGCATAATGGGACTTACAATAGCTGACACATCATGGAATGCTGCATAAACCAGCTAAAGAATGCTAATAAAAGGAGTATATTGGAAATATTGTCACTTTATTAGAATTGGTTGCTGACATGAAATCTTAAATAGTCACCTCTGAGAAATGGAGATTCATGGTGTAATACTTTCTTCAGGATCTGTGTCCTGTTACCATTTGGGTATAGGGAACTGGACCACTCTCCTGTTTTAGAAAACACAAGGAAAGCACTCACAGAGAAGAGAGAACTATTTTCATAAACTATTTAGCTGTCTAAAGTCTTAACTGGAAAATGGGATTCCTGAGTTCCTAATATTTTTTTATCTTAATTGGTTTCAAACCCACAGCATGCATTTCAGCAAAGAGTGATGAGGCCATAGAGTATCTGAAACTAAAAGCCATCTTCCTCTCACCTGGGGAGAGGTATTCATGGAGGGAGCTCAGTACTACTCATAAAGGAATTTTTCCTTTAATGTTGTCAGTCAAAGTTTGATTTCTATGCTGGATTTATCTCATCAATTTTTTAGTTAATAGGTTAATGTAGCTGTGCATAAATGTAATTGTTCTCTAAATGTTACTGAGATATTAGTTTTTTAAACAGTAAGAACTACATGGAAAGTATCTGTCATGTAATAAAAGTTCCATTTATTTCTATCTATGTTGTAATTTTATTGGCTATTCTGCTGCTTCTGAATTAAAATGAATGACATATGTGGTTCACTTAATACTTTATAGGCTTTTATTACAATCCTTCTTTTGTTTTTTGTATCATATCTAGATTCATAGCTACATTCTCTAAAATTTCTCCACATGTGAAAGATCACATTATAAAAATAAAGATATATTTTCATGATGAAAATTACTTTATATTTTACCTTCAATGGGATTTTTATATCCACCTTTTCTATTATTATACAATTGGCTTTCTCTCCGTTTTTTTTGCTCTTGTTTTCTGCTAGTATATATGATGGTTCCATATGTGTTAATCATAATACTAGAAATATCACTGCACTGATATTGCACAAGTTTTGGCTACTTGTAATCCATTGGGACACTAAATCTAAATCCTGGCCTGATGCAATTCTTGCATTGCTAACAACTTACCTGTCTAAATCCAGTCACAGCAACCCTTGCAGTATCACAGAGTCATAGAATCAATTAGGTTGGAAAAGACCTTTGAGATCACTGAGTCCAACCTGTGACCTAACACCACCTTGCCAACCAGACCATGGCACTGAGTGCCACATCCAGTCTTAAAGTAAAAAGAAGTTGTAAGTATTCAGGATTGTTTGCAATCCTGATGTATACTATTGTGTTCTGATATTTACTATTGTGTGACGACTGAAATAATTTCATAAATGGGAACTGGAACCTAGAAGGCAATTAATCCCTCACTGGTGAGGTAAATAGGGCCACAGTGACCATTTGGCAACACGCTATGTTGTCCTTTTAAACGAGATCATTTCCCAATAAATAGCATGTAAAAATACTATGTAGTCTCTATGTCACCTGCATTTTGAAAGGAGGGATAACAAGGTGTTAATGGCTTCTTCTTTGAAATTGAAAGAACAAATTGTAGTTTTGTATGAAATTATTTAGTTTTTCTTAAATGTACCAAAAATAGTTTAACATTTCTTAGTGTGATCTATGCATTCTACCTGCAGTTAGTGATTTTATACAGTGACTGAAATATGAGAATATAGGCATAAGGGCTGCAGTTACTTTCTCACTTTTGCAAAGCCAAAATAACTTTAGACTCTAGAGTAAAAAAGATTATGGATGTAACAAATCAGAACATGGCTATTGGTTACACTAAATACAACTGGAAACAAATTATTTTGGCATAATTATCAATATATCAAAACTGCTTCGTCTCTATTTTGACATTTTTTGTTTATGTTTCAACAGTTAGCAAAGCCAAGTACCAGGAACCTTCCAGTAGACCTCAAGGAAAATCCATTAAAAATACAAAAACAGCAGTTGAAAAATGAAAACGAGACTTTTATGTAAAAAGGTAACCCAAGATAACATATAGGTGATGACTTAAGGCAATATAAATAAATTCTGAGATGAAGTGCTGTGGAATTAATATTATTCAGTCTTGTGCTTGTCAGAACTACTCTCTATCTTACACAAATACCCAACTATTTGGAATGGCAGAATAAGGTAGAACTATGAACTTTCTTTAGGATAGTGTTAACTGCAGTTTAATGAACTCGTACAGGAAATAGTGTTTAAATATATGGGTGATCTCTTCTAATGCTAAGCTTTTAACATAGAAGTTTTTTTCTGTATATGCTGCCCAGCTGGATCTCTATAGATCTCAGAAATAATAGATATAACCTCCATTCTGTAGATATACCTTTATGAAGAGAATATACCCAGTACCACCTAGTGCCACTGTATGCCACAACTCCCCTTCAAATACCAGAAATATCTAATGTTATTAGAAGGTAAAGAACATAAGCTTTGTGTTTCATAAACACATTTAAAAATGATTTTGTCATTCTTAACTTTCCTAAATTTTTATTTATCTTGAAGTACTTATTTTCCTCCTTCCAAGATTTAATGTGTTTTTAGAATGTTAAGAAAAAAAAAAATTTACAATATTCCATTCGCTATTATCTGTAAAGACTGAATAATATGACGGACTGCTAAAATCTGCTGAAACTGTTCAGTGCTGAGGCATGGAAATAGTGGTATGCAAATTTAACAGAAGTCACTTGGCTGATTAACACCAGAGGATCAGCTAACTACATACTGGTGGAGGAGGTAAGGTTCCTATAACCTACAGTGGAAAGTTGCTGGGAAAGACAGTGTGGTTTTGATCCCTCCTGGGGAAAAGTCAGACCAATATCTTGGATTGTCTTTGCTCAAACAGCCAGGTAAGCCAGTTGGCTAATGTGGGGGAATATGCTGAGTCTCTACCAGAGGGATTTATGTTTCCACTACTCCTTTAAACTCTTAATAAAACAGTGGAATCAAACCAGGACCACTCACCCATGAACTCATACAACATTTTGTTTGATTTATTTGATTTTTGAATGTTAAAGTCATGGTAGAGAAAAAGCAGAATTGTAAATAGCAGACCGATGCTCAAAAGTGAGCCTGAGAGAATACTCAGGTTTTCTTTTACTTCATTTCTGGCAGGGTTGGAATGTGTTGTGCTGAATTTTTGTGCTATGCTGAATGAATGTATATACATTTTTAATAGAACCTTGAGCCCTGTCACTAAAAAAAGCTGAACTGATTCTATCTGTCCTGGCAAATCAGAAATTATATTAGTGATCACTAAGAGCATATAATTTTCCTCAATAAAAACTTTAATAAATAGGAACATCCATAGTTTAAAAAGCCAATAGAGAAGACCACATATGAAAAATTATCATTGCATCTACTGTTAGCTCATGATCATCATGTTAAATCATTAAATCATTAATTCATTAAATTGATTTATTGTATTAATTTTTTTCTTATATTTAGTTTAATTAATAGGGCTTTTATATGCATGGATATTTTAACATCTTAGGCATTTTTATAATAGTTACAATAAAGAAACAGCTATTTTATAATTTTATAGCACTATATCCGTGTTGTTTAAAACATCTAAAATATAGCTATTTTATTTTATATTAAAGATCTCCTTAGTGTTACTGTACTTGATAAGCTGCCCAAACATATAAGTCAGAGTAGTAGATACTTTAAAAATAGGCGGAAAAAAATAGAAAATGTATGAATCAGGATCCAGTAGTATTTTATTTTATCTTTATTTATATTTGGAAGGGACTGAGATAAAAGATGACTTATGTTTCTTTTTTTTACAAAAACATCTCATTAAATATGCTACTGTCTTTGAGTTTCAGCCCAGATGAGAGAAACTGCTGAAGGGCAATGAACTGTCTTCATCTTTGAAATCTCTCACTCAATTCATCTGTCAGGTCAAACCTGTTTTGACAGTGAAATCTTTATTTTTGTATTTTAAAGGGGACTCAAAGCTTGCGAAAGGTGCCAGACTGACAGTACAGAGAGGTGAAGTCATCTGTTTATTCACAGAAGAGATACTGCTCATCAATTGACATCAGCACTGAAGATTTTACTAGAAAGTTCACACAGGTTTTAGCATTAAAGTACAGTTGCTTCATAATTGATTTTGCAGGTCATAATTTTAAAAACCACAGCAAAGTCTAGAAGATAGTGGCCTACTACAACTAAAAACAGCACCAGGTTTATCAGTTTTTATAGTTCAGTTTCCTACTTTAGTCTTTTGTGTGTAGGAAGCTGTTTTCAATCTGTTTACGTCTTCCATTTGGCTACCCATTGTGTAAGGTCAATTGAGATTATGTGCTGCCATTTTATACACATCTGGTTTGCCACTGGTTCTGTTTGAGATGATCTTTACCACAGTAATCTATTATGAGATAAGTGCAAAGTTGGACAGCACTATATTACACTCGATGGTAAAGTAGGAAAAGATGGATCATAAAAGGAGAGGAAAAATAAGAAAGAAGGAAAGTATAGCAAGCTTGTCATTTGGTAAAGTGTGGGATAGGCGGATGCAGAACATAGAAACGGAAAAAGAGCTGGAGACGTTTGGAGAATTCAGAAACAGAGACAAAGATATTAGACAAAAAAAGAAAAAATAGAAAGAAAACAAAAATCAGAGAATGTTAAGTATGAATATGAGGGCACAATAAATATTTATGTAAAAATGTGCACATTTTTAGAGTATACTTGTAATACACAATGATGATGTTCATTTTTCTTCATTACAGCCATGGGGATATATCAATATTTTTCTTTGCTTAGAGAACCAATATGCATAAGATCAATCTTTCAGAAAAGCTATTTTGCATTGCTAGGATGTTACATCTTTTCTTTTAATGATATTTTTCTTGGAATGTATTAAGTTGAGTAGTTTCCAAATAGATATTTTATTAATTTAATTAATAAAATTCCCATACTTTCCCCTAAATATTGCAGTATTCTTCTCAAACAAAGCCTTCTAGTTAATTTTTATTTCTTTTCTTCTTATCTTTTTTTACTCAACATGTTTGATGAATGTTTGTGTGTAAACCCTTTTTCTTAAATCCAACACATTTGCATTTGACTTTGAAAAGTAAAACTTCTGTATTTTCATAGATAAGAGTTTATTACTCTATTCAAAGGGAAATTAAGCATTTGGACAGTGGATCAAAGCCTATGGCTTATTGTCCTCTGTTAGTCAAAATCCAGTTGCAGTGACTGCAGTGACTAAAGGATATGAACTGAATGTGGCCCAGCATATTTAGCCTCTGTGTCAGGAGTGGAGCAAGAAAGAACTACTGATTTTGTTAAAATCTTACAAAAATGCAGAAAATGTGTTATCTGTGTTTTCATTGTTGAAGATGCTTGTTTAAATTCATTTAAATTTTAAAAAGATCAAAAATTACATTATCATGCTTTGCTTCTTTAAAAGAAGTATTTTCTCAATAATCTTATAAGATAAATGTTAGTCTTTAGCGGAGTAAGGTTATAATGGTTTTAGCATTGTAATTGTGATACTTTTGTTCCCTATGCTTGTTCTAATTCACTTTCATACACCAACAGTAATTTTGATTTGGCTAAATTATTTATAAGAGCTGAATGTCTTTGTGAATACAAAATTAGCATAATTCATTATTTCACTACTTTAAGCCAGATCCTCCAGCTCTTATTTAAGCAAAAACCTTGCTGAAGTTTATACCTATGCCTGAAGCAGAATTTTGACTTGAATAAGGACTTCAGATCAGACCTTTTGTTTAATAATACATATGTAAATAACTTATTTTGTAGATATTTTGATTCATAAGTTAAAGACCTAGTATTTAATTCTTTGTATATTACCACTGAATATAATTTAAAATTAAGGAATAAAGTTAAGATTAATTTAATGATAAAAGTTAGAATGAAACTAGAATAAGGAGAGCTTTAATGACTAGTATACAAACTGCAAGGAAGAACTAGGTTAATTTTTATGTATGTAGGTTCCATCTGAGAATGTGCAAGTAGAAATTACAGCACATACCAGCAGTACTGTGACTGATGTTAGATTTCCTTGTTTTTTAAATGTGTTTGCGTATTTTAAATGCAAGCTGGATTTTTCACACAGAAGGTAAAGCATTTTGCATTTGATTCTGAACATGAAACAATTTAATGTAGTTTTGATTAAGGGGTGGAATTGTGACTTGCATGAGGTTTTTTGCTTAGTTCTGATGTGGCTGAAATTTCAATGAAGCATTTACCTAGGATATTGGTATGATTAAATGATGATGGGAGTCCTGTAGGGTTCAGTAATCTAATTTTTTGTCAGTATTACAGTAGTAACTGATGAAATTCCAACATCATTAAATCAGTTTCAACTGAAAAATTAAATTAATTTGACTTAACTAGTGTATACAAACAGCACTCCTTTTTCCTTTTACAACCAAAAATGAAAATGCAATACAACCACACAGATTTTCTTGTGAATACTTATGGAAGCAATTGAACTAAGTCTATTTATGTATGTCCTTTTATTAGAATATATTTATGTTAATTCTACCTTAAATTGTAATTTGTCTTTTACAAACCTGACTTAGACATGACTCATTCCTTAACAGTATTGGAAAAGGCACCTCTTAGGGGTCATGTGATGAAATCCCTGGCAGAATATTTGGCTTCACCAAAAATAGCGTGTGCTTTGTAATTGATTTTAGTAAGTTTAATAAAATTGTACCACATATATGTTTTATGAGATAAAGATTAATCTGAAAAGCAGAGCTGCTACGTCAGAATTTCTCTGTCATTAATCATTTGTCTATGTGTTACTTATGCTTAAAAGAATGCCTACACTGATTCTATGTACACTTAAGTCAATGAATTGAGGAAAAGAAGCAGGTCTAATTTTAAAGACAGCACTGTCACTGTTTTGACTATGTGAACATGAATATACCCACAGCCAATGAATGTTGAGACTGAAACCTGGTACGGGTGGGTGCCACTTGATGCTGAGGCAATTTAATAGTTTATTCAATGATTTGAAAAAATTAGTCAGGATTCACAAAGAAGATTTATGATCATAATTATAATATGTGCTTTTTAAGCACGGTGTTATTCAGTCACATTTGTAATCTCAGCATGGTCACTTAAGCTTCCTGTAGAATGCATGTGGAAAATAGGGAATCTCAGATTGTGATCCACAAAAGCCTGAATTCCAGGTGTGTGTCATCTGAACTGATAAGGGCAAGATGGGTGTTACAAGTCCTGGCCCTTAGTATGAATGGATTTAAACTCAGGCTTTATGATGTTATCCTAAGACACTGAGTTGTGGGAGTTGCTCATGAGTCTCTTCCATTTGTCATTAACTGAAATTTTGATCTCATTGCATGATTAAGTAAATGCCCACTATAGTAGGAAATACAACATAATGGTTCCTCAGACTGGGAACTGACTACTGGACACCAAGACAGTCTTCTATTTGATGTCTCTTTCCCTGCAGACCACCATGCCCCCCACTATTGCTACAAGCTGAACTTGCTGGGGTTGCATTTTCTGTCATGAGAAAAGGCAAAGTCACTTATGCTATCTCCTTGTACTTAGGAGATAGATTCCAGCAAAACTTGAGTCTTGATCTCAAACTTGAATCCAAAGATAGAATTTGGCACTCTGTGTGGTATAAGTGTGCATATTCATGCACAAATGCAGATATAACTACACATATTTATAGCAAGAATTTCAGATATGATTCAGCATATCAAGACACACATTATTGGCACTTCAGTTGGTGTATTTCTGTAACTCTTAGAAAAAGAGGTAGGAATGGCATAGAAATAATTAAAACCCTTTAAAAAATGTATGAGTTACTTGAAAGAATTTGCAATTGCAGCAGTTGCATATGTGAAAGTAAATATTATTTATTCATGCATTTTCAATGTGTAAAATTCCAAGCGAAACCAATGTTGAAAATGCTGATAATGGGATTTCAATTAAATATTCAGTGGATTAACTGCTATACTCTTTTTGGCATAGGTTGAAGGGGATACTCTGTCTCTGAGGATATTCAAGAAAAGTTTTAATTAAAAACACAGCTACTGTTTTCGGAACAGAAGAATTCTGGGCAGCAGGCTGAAAGAAGTACTGAAAATTTGGGGTAAGTAAATGCATATTTAAATGTAAGCATATGTTAATCTAGAAAAAAATAGTACAGGAAGTGCTATTACAAATCCAGCATAAGGAAACCTGGGATCTTAACCTATTGTTACGAGTATATACTTAGTAAGTAATGCCTTTGGGATACAGTTCTTTCCTACTTTGTAGGCTGTGTATGGGGGTAGTGACATATTTGGAATTTTAAAGCTCCCAACTGGTGCATCAGTATGAAAGCCTGCAAGAAATGCCTCTAGAAAGATTTTGAAAATTGCATATGGTGATAAATACGTCATACTCATGAACAGTAATATGCAGAGCAATAAGTAGGTTTATTGGTAATATTTTATGTGAAAAACTGAGAAAGTGTATGAGAAAATGTAATGTAACTAAAAATCACACTTTTCTAGTGGAGAGAGTGAGTTTCAATTGACCATTTTTCTTTTTCAATTGGGAATTGGGTCATTTTGGATTCAAACCTTTTTATACCTTATGAATTTTTCCAATAATTTGATTTTCCTTTTCAATCACAACATAAATTAAATTAAAAATACTGAAATTCATATTGAGACAAAAATTATTTTCCTAGTTATATCTAGAAATCAGAAGCTAAAATAATGACATGTTAAGGGAATTGCTGTATTTTTAGAGTGTCTTTGAAAATATGGTATCCTTTTATTCTGTTTTTAACACCACTGTCGGAACTCAGGGACAGATTTTCTCATTTTACCTTGTATGAGGTAGATAACATTGGTGGGAAGAGGCCCTTAGTCAGAGTTTCTGTTGATGATTTATGAACAATAATCAAATGTGGGTCATTTTTATAGTTGTACTATCTCTGCATTACCAATTAAAATGAACATATAATATAGTCTCACTTTTAGCAGGTAATAAACATACCTGGTATGCTTAATACCTGGTAAAATAGGGAACTCTATTGGTTAAGACTATGGTAGGTCAGCTTTGCTAGTGTATGTCAGACCCATTTCCAACAAGGCCTTCCCCGTGTTTTAGTGAAAAGTTGAGGAGCATGCCATTCCTTGTGGGAATCTCCACTCTCCGTGGCAGGCAGTTGCTATCAATGCTTTCCAGGATCCTCCTGGGCTGTTTGTGCTTCACTTGTCGCTTCTCCAGCAGTGTCAGGGAGGTTGAAGTCCCCCCCAAGAACCAGGGTCTGTGGCTGTGAGGCTGCTCCCAGCCGCCTGTGCCAGGCCTCGTCCGCTCCCTCCTCCCGACCAGGGGCCTGCAGCAAACACCCACAGCAGCGTCACCCTGGCTACTCTGCCCTTTTAGCCTAACTCATGAGCTCTCATCGCTCACCATCCACCCCAAGACAGAGCCTGATACATTCCAAGTGTTGTCTCGCACAGAGGGAAACTCCACCACTGTGCTTTCCCAGTCTGTCTTTCCCAAACAGCTTGCAGCTGTTAATGACAACATTCCAGTCATGTGAGCTGTCCCACAATGTCTCTGTAATTGCAATGAGATCAAAGCCCTGTTACTGCACATAGATCTCTAGTTCCTCCTGTTTGTTCCCCATGCTGTGTGCATTCGTGTACACAGACTTTATAGAAGTATTTGATTGTGTCAATATCCCAGTGAGGTTATAAAGGGGTGCCCCACAGTCTTGTTGTTATGCCTTTGGGTACTTATGCTCATTGGAGGTGTCCCCTCTTTAAGCCTCATTTTGCTACTTGGGTGGTCGCAATAGTTCTCCTCTTCCCACACCTCGTGTCTGCCAAGCCTGGCTATGTCCCTCTCCCCTTTCAAATCTAGATTAAAGCTCTCTCAATGAGCCCTGCTAAGTCCAGAGCTAAGCTCTTTTTTTCCTTTGAGACACATAGACCCTGTGTGTTGCCATCAGGCTCAGTGCCATATAAACTGACCCGTGATCAAATCCCCCAAATTCTGCTAATAACACCAGTCTCAAAGCCAGATATTAATCTGCATGATTTTCCTATTTCTTGCCCCATCATTCCCTGCAACTGGCAGCAAAGAAGAGAACACAGCTTGTGCTCCAAGGTCCTGAGGTCCCTCTTGATTGTCTGCAGCCTTCTTAGGACTCCATCAGTACCCAGTGGGAAAACCAGCAGCAGGTGATAATGACTGGACCATTCCAGGCTGGGACGTATCTTCTATATTCAGGGCATGCAGGTGCCACACAAAAGAAGATCATTGCAGTCTGTGATCTTTTAGGAACAGGGTAAATGTTCGAACCAAAGGACCACACACTGCTGACCAGACACCAGGTGTGATTTTTCAGAACATTGAAACCCAAATTGTTTTTATTGTGATCTTTAACTGCAAAGTGAATTGTCAGCATCTGCTTATCATCCAGGCACCAAAAGTTAACCTTGGCAGTTTGACATGTAATGCTTGCTCCATTTGCTCAAGTGATTTTAACTCTATCATCCAGGTCATACATTCAGGTTCTCAGCATCCTGCTGCATTAATATTGGACATTGTCCTCCCGTATCTATTAAAATGTTATTAAATGTGGATGACAACCAACTGGGATCTCAGTATATGGGCCATTATTATGTATGCATTGATAGGATTCCACTTGCTGGACTTCAATCTTACCTGGCTTTTGGCCATAATGCTGTTGCACATTAGCCACCTGAATCAGATCAAATGGGGTCAGTTTTCATTTGTGATTCCCTGCTCTACCTCAAGGTTTTATAGTGGATCTGACATCATGTGGAGGGGAATTTGAAAGAAATAGGGAATAGCTTTCCCCTAGTTTGCTATCACAGTGTACACCCCCCCCACACCCCGTATT
>VWZT01007767.1:450790-481511 GCA_013397055.1 Pachycephala philippinensis
TGTTTTGGATGTTCCTTGAGTTTAAGATCCATAAATCCAGAAGATGATGTCTAAACTCTAAAAAATTTAAATATAAGCATATCTATGTTTCTGTCTTTAAAAAATAAAATTACTAATACTCATGGTAAAAAAGATCACCAATAATTACGATTATTATCATATTTATTACCATATTGCAATAGTGTGGGTCATGGGGAAGTGACAGCAGTAAGTTTCCCAGCTGTCAGTGACCCCAATTTGAAATAAAAAAATAATAGTGCATGGAGTACTCTCTTGTTCTGGTCCCCTTCCCCAAAATTTATGCAGAAGGATCCTAACATATGTCTTCAGGCATGGAGGAGTGTAGTTTTTCTATTTCCATGTTGGGTTGGCTTCATTATACAGTTAGAAATATCAGGAAGTTTTCATTAAAATAGGGCAGTTCTGTTGTATTTCTGAATCTACCAATCTCTTTTATGTTTGAATGAAGTTACATCTAAAACCCACAATGATGATACAATGTTTTGACTTTGCATGCTCTATAACTCTTGTAAAATCTTTGTCATAAAAGGGTAATAAGAATGGCAACTTGGCACAGGTTCAGACAAAACCTGCAGGCTCATATTTTTGTAGAGACAGGACTTCTCCTACTGTTTTTAAGTGAATGTCAGTGTGGATAGGTGGTCTTTTAGGAGTATGACTTATAGAATAGAATGTTAGAAGAGACTGAATCTTGGAGGGGGAAAGAACAGCAGCTCCCATAAGCTGGAGATGCCACATGGTACATAGAATATAGATGCCTTGTTGTGAATATATATACTTCTTGGGTTACTTCTCCAGAATGAAATACTTAGGACTGCTGACAGAACATACTAAAGAACTGTAAATTGACTTTTCTGATAGGTTTGAATATTTCAGAAATTATTTAATTCAAAACACTTTACTCTGGTGTTTCTCTTTTGGTTTGGTTTGGTTTTTGTTTGTTCGGTTGTTTGTTTTTCTAAGTCCCTGGGCCTGCTCTTGCTAATGCTTGTAACAAGAACTGTACTGCTAACTACTTTATGTTTATTGAATGAAAGAAGATTCTGGGAAGAAAACACAGCTGGGCAGTGGCACTGAAGGAAATGGCACGTAGGATTTGAAAAATATACTTTATACTATAATGAATACGCAAGAAGACCTTTGAAAGAGCCTTGACCATAGTAAAAAACCGTAAACTGTTGAAAGCAGAATAAATCTTAAAAGGAAAAGCAGCAGAAGGGCACAAAGAGCTTTCTGTGTGTGTGCAGAACTTGAATACAGCTGAAGTCATATCTCTTCAAAGAGATTTTTTGCAAGAAGAGCCTTACATTTGCAAGAGATGATTCTGTTTCTCTTCATACCTATGAATATGCAGATAAATGAAATTCAAATCTAGTGTGTGCTTGGGGTTACCGGTGTTTGAAAGCTCTCTTATGGTGTTCATGGGGATGAAATGAAATCTCCCTCAAGCAGAAATTCTAGTAGTAAATGGGCTTCCTTTTTTAGTGAGTAGGCAGAAATATTTGCAACAGGGATTCAGATTTTGGCAGGTTACTGCAGAGTGAGCACTCTGGTGACAGCTGGGTTGGGATTCCTCTCATCTGGTACTAAACTTCTCCATCTAAGGCAGGAGAAATAAAGTAATGGTAGGTTTTCTTTGTAGTCCACTAGACATGCTTTATCTCACAGTTCTCTAATCCTTTTTTTGTGTTTTTTTTTTTAGGATGAAGGTTTCATTCTATGGGAATCCTTTAAGATGAAGTAAGGCACACTCTAGAAGTGTCTGTATCACAAACAAGTTAAATGAAGGAAAGTTCTTGTGGTGAGGCTATGGATGCTAAAAAGCTTTAGCAGAGAAGTTTTCAGTTCTCAGCAGCAGTTTGTGAGAGCTCTGTTTTTTCTCATGTGAAACTATGTAAAACATGATAAAGTTTTCTGTAAACAGACTTTGCTAATCTTGTACCTGCCTTTATAATTAAAATTGTTGTGATACTGACTACAAAAATAAATGATGTGTGAATTAACCAATCACCCTAATAGGTAGTTAGTTAGAGGTCCAATACCTCTTGCCTTTTTAGAAAACACTAAAAGAACTAAACACATAAAAACCCGTCCTTTATTAAATAAATAAATCAATCAATCCATTCCTTGCTACTAACCACTCGCGTGTCTGAGTCCTAATTGCCTCTTGGCACCGCCGACAGCAACAGTGAGGCAAGTAGATTTCTCAAAATGTTGAAGTCCATGTAGGTTTACTCCTCATATACTGCAGCTATTGATGCACTAGCTTAAGATTTGTTTTTTTGAGTGGGGACAAGCAGAGTGTGTGTAGAAAGATTATGTAAAAGAGCTCTTCTAGAAGAGAGACAAACCTGTCAATAAAGCTAAACCACTTGATCTGTGAGCAGCTATCTCTTCATGTAAATAAATATGAAGACTGCATGAAGCCAGAACAGCAAAGAGTGATAATGTTATTTATTGATTTACCATCTTATTGGTAGTTGATTAAATCATCTAGCAAGGTATTGTGATCAGGATACTGTTGCTTGGGAAGAAAGTAAGATAGACTCATGCCAGTAAGAGAGACAACTGCTAAAGATATTGTAAGGCAAGGTACTATGTTATTTTTTGAAACATTTACTTCTACGATTAAAAAAAAAAAAATAGTACTCTTTTAATAACTAAAAATTTTCTTTTCATGAATTCCAGCAGTTTCTATGGACAGGATTGTTCCTCATCTTGGGGGTGGCATTTATTTTTCTCAGTTTTTTAGGGTTGCTGATTTTTTTTCTATCAATTCTTGATTAAGAATGGCTCTGGTCTGGCCCTTGTTGCTATGATTGATCAGCTGGCGGGAAGATGAAAGAAGAGTATTTCTAAGAATAGAATTAGACTGACTTGTCTGTATGATGTCCTGAATCTTGTTAATCTTGTTAATTATAGGGCATTTTAGATTTTGTCTCATTAGACTTCACAAATTTGTATTTTTATCCACAGTGTGTCTAAGTCTAACTTTAGAATTAACTTTGAAGTGAATAGGTGTCAAACTCGTTACTTTCTCTGGATACTTCTTGTAGGATAAGTTTAGTTCAAGACCAGAAATCTCAGCCCTATCATCACAACTTAATTCAAAGATCAAATCAGTAGGTAGTTACTTTGCATTTTATTTTGCATTCAGTATCAGAGGAAATTATTCCTTGAGCAGGTACTCAGGTAGAGAAAGATAGTGACCTTGACTGTAGTGGGCATTCTTCATTCATAGAACTACCTGTTTTCTGTATTTCAGTGTTGCAACTATGAGATCTTTCTTTAAATTTATTTAGCAAAAATTCTGGTTTTGTATTTGAGGAATATGAGTGCTTCTGAGGGTCCTTACTGCTATGATTTCTTAATGCTTGCAGTTTTTAATCTGAATCTTTGGACTGTAATTAAGGCGATGGTTTTTAATGTAGCCTCATCTTTCCCCATTATATCAATTGTATTTGAAATGCTGGCATGTGGTTATTATTGAAGCTAAGAATGGGTTCGGACTGCACCAGAAGTTTCATTTTGAAAGTCCTATGCATTGTAGAGCCTAGGAATGAAAGAGACGTGTCCAGTTGATTGAAAACATTAATAGGAAACTATCTGTCCTCAGGGCCTGGAGATATTTTGAAGCAGAAACTTGACAGAAAAGATTAGAGGTAATTGTCTTCTTTATTCTTACAAAATTCAGTGAGAAAGTTTCTCATTTAACATCTTGCCAATGACACAAAACATATTGGACAACAATTTTGTATGAACTTGGAGACCTATTAACAAAAGGTGGGGATAGAAAGTTGCAACATTTTTCACATTACAAGTGATAAATGGATGTATTCCTCAGAGCCGTCAAGAAGGTCACATTCTAATAAGATTAAATTAGTGAAGGGAGACAATAAACATATAAGTCACCAATTACCTAGTTAAAGAGAAGCTACTGGAATACAGAAAAAGTAAGGAAACTAGAGATATTTTCATTTATTACACTGAATTCAATAAATGGTCAAATAATCTCAAGAATGGTAAAGCCAGTAAAGTGTAACATACAAGAGGTCTTGCTCAGTGATGTGTATTTTGTTATAACTCAGTTCGAATATGGGGTACTTTGTGACTGATAACCCTGTCAGTTCCAGATTAGGGACAGCTATATCACTGCACACTTATAACAAGATGTCTTGCTCAGTCATAGGCAAAACAAACTGTATAGATTAGGGCTAACCAAAATGCTGCTGAGGAAAAAAAAGACAAAACCACAACAACCACCAAACCTGTCAGTCTTGAACAATTTTTTTGTTATTCTGGAAAATCATAAAGAGTGAGAGTAAACAATTTACTGCCAATTTTTAGTTGAACCTCTGAGAAAAGACTTTTTGCCTGACCTGCACTCCACTGAATGTATGCAGTATTATCAATCCTTCTGCCTCACTCAACTCTGTAAGGGTAAATTCAGACTTCTAAGGTCATCTATCCTAAGTATCTTTCAAAGAACATGAGATATTAGCACTGAAATTTGATAGAGAAAGTCAGCGCTGAAAAATCACAAACATAGAGCTTTCTTTCATGGAAAAGGCAGTAATAAGAAAGCACTGCTGAGTATAAGAATGTTTGGCTAAATTACTTTAATACCTGGCCTACCATTCCTCACTACTTTGCACAAACAAAAAACCCCTTTGCTTAAAGGACTTTTACATCATTCTCTTAGCAAGAATGCAGAAGAGAATCTTCTGTGCTTGACTCTATTGCTTGCTACTTTGGCTAGATGTAGATACACCTTCATTGAACTTTTGGGGAACCATTATACTATGAGTAGTTATATGTCCAGCTTTAGGTTTCACCCCATTTGCTTTTGAAAGATGTTTATGATTTGAGGAAAAGAGAATTCTTTATCCTTTATATTAATATTGCTGATATTTATAATTTATGTTAATCTACCTTCAAAAGTAATGACCTTTTAGGTAATCTACATGAGTGTTTGCTTTCCCTTTAATTATGGGAACTTTTGGGAAATCAATCTGTTCTGAAAACTAAGAGCTCTTCCAGTTTAAAAGAAGAATAACCTTTTTTTATTAAACTGCTCTTCACATGTTTGGTTTTATTTTATGTGGTGAAATGAATGGAGATTGTTAACCAGGCTGCCAAGGCAGATGCTATGAGGTGAACTATGCTACAGAAAAGTAATGTCAGATTATAACTGTCTTGTAATTTTTTAATGTTCTTGCCCTGTAAAGTTTACTATCCTATTAAATCTGTACGTTACTTTTTGTTAGGAGGCTTTCATAAGATTCCTAAATAGATGGCTGGTGGAACAATTCATCATATAAAACAATACGTCTCAGAAATTCATGGTTATAATTTAGTTTGTAGGGGCAGGGAATCATGAGATGTATTTCTTATTTCTAAATTCAAATTAATAGACATGCCTTCCTAAATTATGTTTTTCAATTTCAAAAGCAGAATCAATATACTTAAAATTATTTGAAATATATTTTATCCATTGCATAGTGGCTCAGGCTTTTACTCTTCCCTTTTAAACATCATGTCAATAAATCATGCTGGGTAGATAGAGAGTGATTTACATTAAACAATAATGATGGAAATATATACACCAGGAAAATGCAATTTTCTACACCAAAAACCCCAAACCAATTTCATAACAATTATGCTTGTTAGCCTCATTTTCTATGGAAACAAAGTGTATGGGATTGTACTGTCTCCACATCTGTCCCTTTGCCTCTGCTTCCTTATTCCATGACTAATTTCAAGCAAATGGAATGGTGTGGTTCAGAGACAATAAATTCCTACACATTTTGATGTGAGGAATTTTCAGAGAGAAAACCTGTCTGTGAGACTCTAATACTGACTGAAAGAATGCAGCAGGATCTTGTATTTATTTGACATCAGAGAGAAATATTGCAAACCCTATACTGGGAAAGCTTCTGTTGGACTTTACTATTTCATTGTGTCAACACATTCATGCCTCCAATTAATTTTGTCTTTGACATAGATTCTTTGTTGTGTAATAAGTTCATGCGTCGGATTTTGTGTGCTTCTACTGAAAAGCCAGCTGATTATGAGACAGAACTCATTGTAGACCAGGGCTTGGGAGGTTTAGTGCTTGCAGGAAATGCTTTTCTCTTGTGCAATGCTATGGCATAAAGCAGTACAGCCTCACTCTGCTAATTGCTTTGTGGGTAGACCTTGCAGTTGCAGTGAGCCTTTGTGGGTTCGTGTTGACTGTGGTGGTGCAGGTGGCCAAAGCCGCCCAGACCACGAAGGACAACACCAAACCCAAGGCCTGGTGGCTCAAGGCTTAAGCCTTATTTCTCACTCCCTAGTCAGGGTGAGAGCCCACAGTCCCCCAGTTCTGTGTTTTACATATTTTGTTGTGGTTGGTTCATGTTTTCCCCTCCCTGTTTTATGCATAAGATTATGAATATTGACCCTTCCTGATTAATATGTATATGTTCTGAAGCTTCTGTTTTACTCCACACCCCATTGGTTCCTTCCCTAAGTCCCTCCTATGTGTACTCCTCATTGGTATATTTGCTGTCAATCCTGCTTTCGTTCCCTGTTTCCATTTGCTGTGTCCCCTATCCCCGCCTATCCTGCCCTCAGTATGAAAGTCTGTATCCCTTATTAAAATTTGGCTCTTCGTCCCTGTGCCGTGTGTGAATACACCTATACATGGATTTAACATACGAGGAGTCCCCTCTCCCCTTCTCTGTCTCCACCTGCACGCCCGACAGACTGCTCAGGGAAAGCTCCCTCGGGTGAGGAGCTCGTCCTTGATTTTTGTGTGTTGCCTTAAGACGCAGCAGCCAGACCTCTGGGCTTTTTACCTGGGCTTGTGTGCTTTAGTTGACACTCATAGTGATTGTCCTCTTTTTGCACTCCCATGAAGGTGATCACAGGGCAGGAACACCCCTGGTATGAGGAAAAGCTGAGAGTTGTAATTATTCTGCCTGGACAAGAGGAGGCTCTGGGGAGACTTTACAGCACCCGTCCAGTACCTAAAGGAGACCTGTAAAAAAACTGGGGAAAGAGGTTTTTGCAGGGTCTGTTGTGACAGGACAAGGGATAACAGTTTAAATTAAAGGGCGGTTGATTTAGATTAGATCTGAGGAAGGGTTTTTTTACATGAGGGTGATGAGACACTGGCACAGGTAGCTCAGAGAGGTGGTAGATGCCCCATCCCTGGAAACATTCCAGATGAGGCTGGACAGGGCTCTAAGGCAACAGATATGGTTGAAGATGTCCCTGCCCATTCCAGGCACCTTGGACTAGATGGCCTTTAAAGGCTCCTTCCAACCCAAGCTATTCTAGGGTTCTATGGTTTGTACTTTTCCCCCCATTAGAGTATTTCATGCCAAGATCTAGCTCTAATCCTGGGCTTGCTATGAACTGCAGTAGTCTGGCAGGAGCATTAATTCAACCAGGACTTTTGAACTGTGCTAAACAAGTCTTGGTGGTTTCACCAAAAGTAGTCACCACAGCTGATAGCAGAGCCACGAAGCTTTCAGTTGAACACTAAGTCTCTGAAGAATACTTGGGCACTAACTACCTTGTATATGCCTTAATTTTTTTACTAATTCAAGGGGCCATCCTAACCTCCTTCCTCTTGTGATACATGTTTATGCTGCATTTATGTATTTGATATTGTTTAAACAGTAAAGGCTTTATTTCTACTACCAGAAACACCAGGATCCTGGGCACTGATCACACAAAATGTTACATCCAACACACTGTTGTTGTCCTTTGTTAGGTAAAGAATAGAGCTCATTTCAACTGTACACTCAAAAAGCAAAAGACATTGCCATCATAATTTTAATTGTGATTTTATTTACGTTTTGGGGCTGCCTGGAAGCCTCCGTCAGTGTCAGTGTGCCATTATGCTATACAAAAAACAAAGCAAAGGCACAGTCCTTATTCCAGAGAGCTAATGATTTGCAAAACTGCAGAATACCAAGACATTTTTATGTGTGCTTATGTCTGAATTAATATTATCTAACCCTTAATGTTTCTTTTTCCACTTTATGGGTTGTATCATCCATTGTTATTTTAGCAGGGTGTAGAACATTGACATGATACATTTGCCATTATTGAGATAAAGAATGAAATTGTTGAAGCACTTTTGCAATCAATAATTTTATTTTGTCAAAACTTGACAGGCAATGCTCCTTTTCTTCTTTTTCTCCCTGATAACTGGATGTGATGACTGAAACTATTATGATCCATAGGTAAACAGAGGGGAGGAAATTATAAAAATAGTGTATTTGCGACTGGAGAGCTTAAAAATAGTGGCCATAAACAAAGTCATTAATTCACTTTACAAGAAATGCATGCATATGTCATTCTGTTAGGAAAGATACTTTCATTGCTCTCACTGAAGTAATAAATCATGGCAAAAAACTGTTATGAAAATACAGCCCTGCACAGTGGAAAAAGAATGTTATTGCTACGTCTGATGACTAAAGAGAGAAAAATATGTCGGCATCATACAGAATTCTTCTTGGGTGCTGAGGAAGAACTGGAAGAAGTGGGAGCTCAGCCCATGTGTAAGATATGTCTCTGGGGTTCCTGGATTACCTTGCTCAGCCTGTACTCCTTTTCTCATCTCTAGCTCAGCTGGCAGTTCACTCTAGAGCAGCTCTTGTTGAAGATGTTGTTGTTCTGGAAGAGTATCTCAGCTTCTGCCTCTTCTTATTGATTCATTGTCCATTGACAGGAGGTGGAGAGGAAAAAAATTATGTAGAAGGGCAAGATATAAAACCCAGAAAATTTTGAAAATACTGCAGGGCAATTTCTTGTACGTGAGATCTGTGGTGTCTCAGTGATCTGCCTTGCGCATTCCAGAAGTGGGCAGGGAATAAGTCAATACTACCAGTGCAGAAGGCTGAAGAAAATAAATATTTCAGCCTGGCCTAGTGGAAAATTGAATCCCTGCAACCACTGATCAAGTGATACATGTATAGCCCCCTCTGGCTATATCTGTACCGGTAGCTTAACAGTGTAAGGGAATGTACTTGAGCAGTTGAGTTTGATCAGCTGGTAGACCATGGTTTCAGACTATGCCAACCAGGACCTGTTCCTGCGTGTAGTGTAGGAATTGGCACAGATGCAGAACTGTTCCCATTTGGCAGTTTGCATTGAAGGAGAAATTCAAATTGTAACTGCACAGCAGTGGTAATTTGTGAGCAAGGAAAACTGGCTTTAGAAGTTGTAAATTCAGTGATGATAACTGGGTAAGACCATGATTGTCCCAGGCCAAGGCATGATTCTAGATGTGCATAATTTTCAAGTGTAAATATAGTTTGTGTTCCCAGCTTTGTAACTCTAGTGCTTACCTGTTCACCTCAAAAAGGAGCAGTTTTATACTGACAGCTCTGGAGGCTCATGACTTCCAGAGACTTCTAGGTGTGCTCTAAGTTATTAATCAAACTAAAACTCTTTGAAAATATCAAGTAAGAGATCCTCATATTTGTGATTCAGACTTTTGGGCTGGCAAAGACTTCCTGCCCCATAAGCACACATTTCTTCTACTGACCTTTTAGCCGGAAAAGTGTTTCTGTTAGTGCCTCCACTCTAAATTCCGAAGACATCCTGTGGCTGTCATGAATGTTAATGAACAAAGATCTTGTCTCTTTTTCTCTCCTTCATTGACCAGAGATGGCCACAGTGTCCCTGTGCATATACAAATGCATATGAAGACTTAGTTTTCTATGTTTTTATCTCTGGTATTCACATACAAATATTTTTAAAGCCAGTATATTTACCTTCAGCAGATCTTAATTCTATACAGCTAAGCAAAGTAAAACTAGCAAAAAGAGAAAAAAAAGTGTGAATAAAGAGTTAACAAAAAATTAGTATTATCTAGTAAATCTGTGCTATGTAGTCTCTTTCAGTGAAAAGATCTAGTTTCAGCTCTGGTTTCTGCTCCCTTTCTGTTGTGACATTCAAATTCCCACAGTAATATTTATCAAGTGGCTTGTGTAGCTACATATGGGCTAACACAATGTCCATCTGACACTGAGAATGCCAAAGTTACAGCTACTTAGGAGAATCCTGCTCTTAGGCTCACTGCCTCCTTGTAAGGCATAATAATGGTGAAAGTGGTCACTTACACGTGTCTTACAACTGTAAGAATTGCTGCCAGTTCAAGGTGCGAGGCTGGTGATTTCTGACTGATCAGTTGACTGACTTGAACCTGCTGCAGTTGTCTCTCTGACAATAGCAAAAAGAAACCACACTTTTTTCCTGCTGGCAAATGGACCATGAAGAGGGAGATTTTCTGTTTCTGTTCCTTGCTATTTGACCAGTGTAGCTGGCTGAAGACATGATGGAATAAATTCTCTAATAGGGAGGAAGATGAGAAAGTATTCTCTCTGAGGGTGATTATATTCTGTACTTGGATGGTTCCTGTTGATGCTGCTTGCTCTTGACAGTTAACAGGTGACACTCACAAGTGGTTTTCCCCACTTTTTAATAGAAGTTGCTGTTATTGTTGTGGTTGAGGACAAAGCAACAGGTGCCTCCCAGCACTGCAGTCCCCAGATGCCACCCTTTCATTTGTGCTCTGAACTGGCAGTTACAAGCTTTTGTTTGCAATCTGTTTCATTTAGCTGTAGAGGTGGATAGTAAGTGAAAGGGTGACTTTTGACTTCTAACTGAAGTTAAACCTGCCAACCACCGTAGGTTAGCATCCCCAGTTTGTTCCCTGGCCTCTGCTTTGAGTGAAGCAGTATTCTATTTCCTGTCCATCAGGAAAGATCCCCAAACTTCATTTAGTTCCTACCATCATAGAAATTTATAGGAAGCCTGCATCAGAAAATGTTAACTTAGAGAGAAGGAAGCACAAAGTAAAAATTTTACAAAATTTTTACTTTAAACTGACACTTAAAAATGAAATGTCAATTTGCATCCTGTCTTAATAAAACTTAATCTTTTCCAGACCTTTGGTTCAAAGAACGTGGGTGATATTAACTGTAAAACTGTTGATTTTTGTATTCATTTAAATAAAACCCTGCAAATTCTTTAGACTTTTAAAAAATTGCTTCTAAATACTTAAAAGAACGTTTATTAAATACTGGCCTGGAGTAGAAGTTTTCCCATGTCAGAAAGCTCTATTTCTTCACAAACAGCAATTATATCCAGATCATTTCATAGTGATCTGAATGACCACTAATGAATTTATCTGGTGTAAACGGAGCATTTTTCACAACATGAGTATCATATACAATCACGGTTGGATTTGAAGACATCATTTTTAGGCATTTTTATCAGTAGCATACAGTCAAATTATGAAGGTAATTAGGTACCCCTTGCGTTTAGTCACAGTCATTTTGTATAAACATCATATCTCAAACTCTCATAACCACGTCTTCTTACATTTTTTTCAATTAGTAGTTTTCCTTTTTTATCTCAAATCTCCAAAGTTGTGCACTGAGAGGCATTGATAACATGTGAAAAGAAACAATCTATTTTCTGCACATCAATATATACAATATTTACGTTATGCAGTGATTATCTCCCTCCCTCTGTGTGTGAAATAACATTTCTCAGTCATGGTGCTAAGACTGTAAATCAAAACAGAGTCAGTCTAAAAAGTGTGCTTTTCATCCTCAAATACATAAAATATGCATATTAAATTAAAAAGCTTTGGAATTCATGAATTACTGTAGCCTGGGGTTAGTAATAATTTATATCTTGTGGAATTACTTCGGTATTTATTCATGGAAGAAGCTCAACAGTAAAGCATACATACCACAGTATCATTGCAATACATCCCAGATTACTTAAAAAGGAAAAACATTTTTTTACCTGATGTAAATTAATCCAGATGTCTTGATTCACCCCCAGTAAAGATCAAACCGAGGTTTTCAGTCAGTCTAGGACACATTTGGAATACAGTATCTAATAACAAAAGCTAAATGTGTAGGGGAAGCTTGGTGTGCGTGATGGGCTCTTTGATTCTTTACATATATAAGGATTCAAATCAGTCATTTATTTGCACTGATTTACCACTGTGTTATTTCCTCCTTTCAGCTTCTGTAGACATACTGCCTGTTTTATCCAGGAAGGAAAATTCAGGCAGGAGAGTGAAAGTGCAGGTGCTATGGAAGATTTTATTTTCCTTCCAATAATTTAACAACATAAGTCATTGAGAAATTTTCACTGTTGACTGCACTTGAAACAGGTTTACACAGGGAAGCTTGGCTGGGGCTATAGAGGAGAGAGTAAATATGATTCTGCAGTCACAGTCTGGGATGGTCTGCAGTTGAAGCAATGAAAACCACTCTCACTGGGTTACTGTCATGGCACATGGATAATCTTGGAGGCTGCTATAGTAGTACTGCACTGAGTGTTGTTCACTAACAGAAAGATACATTAAATCCTGGTGAACCTGAAATGTCTGGAAAATGAGAAAACATGAAATTGTGAGGGAAGTATACGCTTTTCTAGAGGATATTTTAAATTAATAATAATTTTCTTATGCCTTTTGGGAAAATCTTTATGCTAATGCCTGTTAAATTGTCAGCATTAAGATGTTACTTGTCTTATAAAAGTAACAACTTAGAGTAGCCTTCCACTACCTAAAGGGAAGCTACAAGAGGTCTGGAGAGGGACTTTTCATAAGGTTATATAGGGATAGGACAAGGTGGAATGGCTTTCAAATTAGAGTAGATTTAGATTAGATATTAGGAAGAAGTTTTTTACTGTGAGGGTGGTGAGGCACTGGGACAAGTTGTCCAAAGAAGCTGTGGATACCCCATCCCTGTAGTTACTCAAGACCAGGCTGGATAGAGCTCTGAGCAACCTGGTTTAGTGGAAGGTGTCATGGAAAATGGCAGGGGAGGGTGGAACTAGGTGGTTCCTTCCAACTCAAGCCATTCTACGATTCCATGAATTTGGAATCAAAAGACAAAAATTCAGGGGAAGACATACAGTCCTTATCAGGTGATATCATGTAATGCTACATTCTTAGGTAACTCAGTAAAATAAGGGGTAGAAATGCCATGACAGTGGAGAGACAAAGAGCAAGTTAGACCTTAGGTCATTTAAACAATTCTCTGAAAGCCTCGATTTTAATTTTAAAGATTGTAAAGAGACCTTCAATAGCTGGCTTACCATGATATGCATCTCATTTGTCTGCCTGATAATAGGAGGGAGTATCCACACCAGAGACTCTGATTTTTTGTTCATTATTTATAAACTACTGTGAAGCTCTTTTACATCATAACCTGTCATCTTATATTCCTGACTGGAATTATTGTATTAGCTTCTGTGTTTTAGATGTATGTCAGGGCTGTGGTAAGAGTATAGAAGACAAGGTATAGAAGCATTATAGTACAAGAGTAAGGATAGCATTGTCATTCTTTAAAGAGGTAGTATTTAAACACAACTTTTCAAAATAATTTTATAAATTCCAAGTATTTTGTACATCTTATTTTTCATTTGCCTGTATGGCGGGTAGTATTTTGAACATAATATTTTGAGGTTAGTTTGTAGAAACCTGTCATTCAGCCTGCCTCCTTTGCCAGCTGAAGGACCAGTTCTTCTGGATGAGTTAGTTTCAAGGTGCAGAAAGTCCCACTGAAGGGAGTGTGTCCCTTTGGGTAGACTAGCTTGATTTCATCACTCCCTTTCTGCCAATACACTCTCAAGACGTAGAGTTATAGAATTGTTTAGGTTGCTTCCCTACTCTTCAGTAGCTGGGATAAATTACAGTGGGTTGATTCATTTTACAAAGATTTGCCATGTTCCATGCCTTTTTGAGAGACAGGAGTCAAATTATTTCTTTGAGTGGGGGTTGGACCAGAGGGCCTTCTGAACTTCCTTATAACCCAAATAATTCCATAACTTTCTGCTTTTTGAAATGGATTCCAAGAAATAGGGTGTTCTTAACCTGTGAGTATGGTCATTTTTCGTGATCATGTCAGCATGATAATTTCATCTCTGCTGTTAATCAATGCACATGGCTGATACAGTCCCCTCACAGACTGTGCAGCTGTGTAGGCTGGAATCATTTACACCAGAAATGAAAGATGGAATTGCTAATGTTAATAAGCAGTTATGAATTGCCACAGTCAGAGCATATGCACAAGAGGACATGACAGGGTCAATACTGTACTCCAACTGTTCAGCAACCATTTTAAATTTTGATTTCAGTGGTCTTGCAAATGAACTAAAATACTAATAATCTCACAAGATAGGCTGTTTTTAAATGGCTTGGAAACTCATTTGTGAAGTTGTTTATATGACATATGAATAATGCGTATTGTGGCCCTTACGCCATTAAAAAAATTACCACACTTTTTTGGAGTACCTTATTTCAGAGATGATGTCTTGATCTGAATATGGCAATAGGAATTGTGTCTAGCTGACAATCTCTGTTTTTTAAAAAGAGTGCCACACTGAAAAATGGGTTTGTTCTTTGACACATCCTAAGAGTTTTTACATATCATGATCAAACTTCTTCAAAGCTGTTCTTAAAAATTGAATACAGTAGTAATTTTGAATTATTCTTTCAGAATTAACATACAGAATTTTTCTTACTTTTAAAATATTTTTCTTTGATTTCTTAAATTTCAGATTGTTTAAGAATGAAAATGATTGTTACAGAATTTGCAATGACAATTATTTTTCAAGGATTGTTATTATCCCAAATTTTTTTCTGTGAAAATATTTCATTTTAAAAACTTCATAAACAAAAGAATTATGTATCTTAGTGAAGGTTAAGGGAGTTTAATTTTTATTTCATTATTGCTGATATCAGTTGTTACAGATGTCTTTCATCTATCTGAATTCATTACTCTGATTTTGTAAAATGCCCCCAAATTTTCTAGGCACGTATTTGGGCCTAACCTGAGAGAAATATCCCTGATGCAGGACTGATGTATGAAAAATACCCAAATACAACAAAAATATCTTTGACGCAGGACATTTCCAAGTCTGTTTAGACTCTGGAAAAAGACCTGAGAGCCCTTTTCCCATTGTGGAAGTCATTTAGCACCTTGCAACACTGAGATTTTAGTCAGGACTTCCACAGTGTTTGACTTGATATTCCATACCAGGGTATTCTACTAGTTATGGACTTTGAACCTCAAATTAAATAAATAACCAGGGAAGAAAAAAAAAACTGTCACAAATCCATGAAGAAATGCTCGGAAGAGGAAAAGGATCAATTATTCCCATTAGCAAATGAAGGTTGAAGAAGAATGCTTTAAAACTACAGAGGAAATATGTAGGATAAATATTACTTAAGACATTGACAGAAATCAAATCTAACAAGCAAAGTAATGAGGATGGGGGAGATGGTCAAGGTTAGGAATCTTCTTTTTGGAATGGTTAGTTTAATTATCACTGACAGTATGGAGGAAATGAACATATTAATGACCAACCAAAGGTTTATTCTATTCCAAATTATCCTAGAAATTCTCTTGTGGTTATATCAAGTGTGTGTAAACCTCTTTCTCTTGAGATCAAAATAAAGTCAGTGATGAGTAATCTTTTCATTTCTCAAGAAGCTTTTAGGGGCGGGAAAGGTTTGAGCCAGAGGTTGTGTGCATTTTTTCACCAAGATTTAACCTGGATGAACAGCATGAGTCTCTGAAGAGCAGCAGTCTGCCTGCTAGTCCTCAAAACTAATATAAATAATGTATGAATGGCATTCCATTTGATCTTTTCCATGCTCTGTGACTATACATTACCACTAACAAATTTCACATACTGTCATAGATCCAGAGCTGCATTTTGTGTGGCTTATGATAGATAGCCACTCATATTTTCTTTCACAGAGAGTGCTGAATGTGGTTCCTATCTAACTTCCATCACTGACTTCTTTGTTGCACATGCAACTGCCCCTGTTTAACCAGGGAACTGACTAATGGTGTCTAAAAATAACTGAACTACTGCTCCCATTAATTTACAATACGTACCTTAGAAAGCATCCTGTCTGTTAGAAAGCAGAAGCCAAACAAAAAGTCTAAGCAGAACTTATCTTTATACATACTTGTTTAATGAGAAAATACCAGTCCTTGCTGGAGTTAAGGCTTGGGTTATGCAACAGAAAGACAGATTGGGCCATTCTGCATTTTTTTTTGCATAGCCACACAGTTCGAAGGATATGAACAAAAATATATGGGACAATATCTGCCTGAATCAGAGCCTCAAAACTGCATTTTTCATGCAGATTGTGTTCAGGATTCTACTGTGTCCCACTGTGTGAATTTATTCACGTCTCACTGCCATTTATTACACTAGAGTTTGCAAATGCATAATCTCCTGAATTTCCTTTTGCTGAGCAAGGAAACAAGGAAAGGATTAGCTGAAGGGGTGTAGGCAAAAGTATTCTGATGATTCTTATTCAAAGCCTCAGTTTTCACTCGTGGAAAAGTTGGTTCCTAGCTTCCATAATTATGAAGCAAGTCTTCAAAGTGATAGCTGAGAATGAATTATGAAATCACACATTCTGCTTTTGCAGAGAGGCAATACCTTACCTCCAATTTGCAGATGATTGCATTTTTACACATGTATCTTCACCAGTACTGGAAATGAGCAGGTCACCTCATCTACTAAGGTGCTCAACTAGGTTTCTTTATGTGCTTAGTTGTTTTTTCTCTGGAAAGAAAGCTCATCCCTATCCCAGAAGGGGTGTCAGGTGGTCAGTGGATGACCTCTATGATACTTTAACAAAATACGATTAGCCTAGTCAAACTTAAGTTTAGATTGATGGAAAACAGGAAGATTCCCTTTTTTTTTTTTTTTTTTAATATATTTTTGGGCCTGTGAGGCTATCAACAGGCTTTGTATATGCATCTAAGGACACGGTAAGTACTATTTTGGGTAATGATGACGGCTATAAATCAGTCCATATTATTCATGAAAACCTAAGGCAAATCTTTTAGCCTTTGAGGAAAGAGGTATTGTCTGAGGCATGGGAAATCTGTTTTTCGTCAGTATGAAGAAAAATCTGTTTTTTGTATGAAACCTGTGAGATCTGAGCACATATTGTGCTAGATGTTGCAACGAATATTTTGGGAATAAACTCCTGATTTAGTTATTAAAGACAAATGACTAATTGAAGTGAGTTTTGCAGCTTATTTTCCATGGAAATCCACCAATTGTTTTTGCCCACATATGCATCTCTATGGCTAGAGCAGATAAGAGGCAAAAAAACCACTATCCTAACAATGTCTTGCGAATTACTTGGCAAACTTCTTTTTCTTCACTGATCCTATATCCAAACCCAACTATATTGCCAGTGCTGACCCATTATGACACCTTACAGAAACAGATTTAGAGGTGTATAGAGGTGGATAATTTTATTTGGATGATCTCTCAGAAATAGGCCACTTAATGTATTTTTCAGTGGGAGGTCTTGTAAACCGTCTCTTAGTCACTTGCTAATTTTCTTACAATGTTATAATAATAAAAATAATAATTATTTAGTACACAGCACATTTCATTTCCAAACTGCTTTTGCAGTACTAATTAATCCTCACTGTGAGGTTTAATGGTGCATACCAGAGAATTATATCCTGGCTTAATGCCAATTGCCAATCAACTGACAAGATTCTAATTTCAAAAGATCTCCTAAGAGGAAAAAGGCATAATTTAAATTAGCCTGGACAGCAGTGGCAGTTTTTATGGAGAGAATTCATAGGTCTTCGGAGTGCTGTGAATGTCTAGATGCTTGGTTTGAGGGTGAAATTACGAAATTCCAAAGAGATAACAACTTCAATTTCAAAAACAATTATATTAAGAACAGCTAAAGCTACTTTAAAAAAATATTTTAAAAATATGTGTGTAGAAGGGTTTCTTGATTATTTAGGGATCATTAATACCCAGATCCATCATTAGCTGAAAATCATAGAATCATAGAATACTAGGTTGGAAGGGACCTCAAGGACCTTGTGGTCCAACTTTTCCTGGTAAAAGCACCGTCTAGACAAGATGGCCCAACACCCTGTCCAGCTGAATTTTGAGAGTGTCCTGTGTTGGGGAATCCACCACTTTCCGGGAAAGAGTATTCCAATGGATGAGTTTTCTCATTGTGGGAAATTTTCTTGTGTTCAAATGGAATCCCCCCACGATTAACTTGTGCTCATTACCCCTTATCTTTTCCATGTGATCCCTTGTAAAAAAGGAAGTCTCTGACTTTTTTGTAGCTATTATTTTAATACTGAATTATTCACTCTATGTCACTTGTAGGAAAACATAGGTACAAAGACTGTTATATGGTCCAAACCACAGTTGTAGTAGGGCAATTTGTTCCACGAAATATTTTCTTTTCTTGCAAAGCTAGCACTAATATTTTCTACCCTCTGCTAGTGCCTGCACAGCACAATGGTTCATTGTAATAACCAGGGTCTGTAAAAATACCACCACAAATTATCTTTCCTTCCCCTCCCTGATGTCTAAAACTGTGAAAGAAATTAAAAATTTTTAGTTTTGTCTGCTGTCCTACTAAACTAGCAGCAGCTGAGAGTGAATAATAAGGATGGTGAGGATGTTGTGAACAACTTTCCTGCTTGAGAAAAGAACATGGATGCATATCCTAAATGTTAGGTTATAGACCAAAGATATGAGAATTTCTGACTTCTGGCCCTGCGTGGAATGCTCCGTTTTCAAGAGATACAGTGTATTGGGCTTGCTCAGATATTCCTTGTTGGTGCAGATTGCTGATATGTTGTCAGTGAAAAGGGGAGATTGACTCAAACCCTTAGTGTTTGATTTGTCTGTCAGTGCCCCAGGAAAGCTGAGACCCTTGTGCCCGTCTGTTGGTGTCCCTTTGGGGCACTTTGTGGGACCCTTCACTAAGCAGTCCTGCTCAATCAGAGGGTGCTTTCACTGACTTGTTCAGGGTCACACACCAAAAAGAGAAAGCCCCTCCTGAGTCTCACACCTTTACCCACTGCCAGGGACTGCTAGCCCCTTTGAAGGACTCGCATTAACAGTTTACAGAATAACACTCTTCATTAATAAAATTGTGACAGGTTAAGGTTTGAGGATTGCCAGTGATAGTATCTGACTGCAAAAATATATTCAAAGCAGTGTACTAATTCAAAGCACTATGCAGACAAGCTCTATTCCCGAATGAAAACTAGCTTGAGATAATCATCCAGCATGCAGAGAACACAGTTCTTACCAAATAGGTGTTCCTATGGGGGAGACAGGTTCAGCTGTTCCCAGAAGCTATGATGGAGACTTCTGCCAACTTCTCCCCATTCTTAACTAACTTTTGTTACCATTTCTTAATGTTTTAGGTGGAGCTTGAGTGGCTTTGCTCCTACATCTAATTCAGCGAGGGGTGCTCATATCCTGGGGGCAGATATCTCAGTATAGTACCTGAGATAACCTTGGGACTGGGGACGTGCGTCCGTCCAAGGAGAGTGATTTTGTCATCATTGCTGGCTCAACAGAAGGACATCTTCCTTCATCTCCCATGGTTTTCAGCCGCTGTGTGGCTTATCAGCTGGAAAGCACCACCGAGTTCCCTCTTCTGCAAGAGTTTTGGCAGAGCCTGGCCATGGTGTCTCCACTCTGCTCCACCTTCTGTTTAGGTGCTTCAGATTGTATTGTGTGGGGGAGCTTGGATATCCCAACAGTGTTCCATCCAGGGAGCAGCAACTGTATTTTTCCTTCTAAGTTCCGTGCCATTATCTTTTTGCTCCCAATCATGTTCTGGTTTATGTCAAAGACTTTCATTTTGTGTCACATTCTGACTAGGGACGATTTTTGGTGTACTGTGTTTGGCTCTTGTAGGGAGTGTAAGAATGATGTAGGGAGAGAGCTGAGCAGACACCTGCCCCCTAAGTGATTTTTTTCCTACACTATTTCATTTTATTCAGCTCATTTCAGTGCAGAAAGAAATCAGACTTTGCAAATTGTGAGTGTGGTGGTTCTCTAGGCAGCCCTAATACTTTATATTGAGAAATACCTGTAGAAATCTTCCTCAAGACATTGAAAAAACTTGTTTAATTTCCAGTGACATTTTTACAAGTGTTTACATAATGTACAGTAGTTTCATTTGTTTAATGCAGACAAGAAGCTGGAGAGGCAATTTTTCTATCGTGATGTAATCAGGACTGCCACTGCTTTTTTCCTTGGGGAAAAAGAAATCCTAGCAAATGTATGTACCATATTAGAGACTTCAGAAACATGAATTACTTGACAGATTGTTAGTCTCTAGCCTGTAAACACACTGAGAGTATTTTTTAAAGACATATTAGCTACCTGATAGAATGTAATAATTCCAAAGGGTTTTACTTCAGTGTGCTCTACAGAAACAGCTAGGGTCCTTAAAATGCAACAGAAAATAATATATCCTTTAGCCAAAGGGAAAGCAGCAGTTGCCTCAGAGGTGTTGCAGTTTGTTTTATTCATCCTTGTAAATCAACATTTGTCTTCTTTAGAGCTGCAACCAGGAATGTGTCAACAGCAAACTGTAACAGTTTAAAACATCTCTTTGGTAGCAGAGGTAAGATTTATTTGAGTAAATGGTGTAATGGTATTCTTCCCTCTGAGGGTGGTGAGGCTCCGGAACAGGTTTCCTGAAGAAGTTGTGGATGCCCCAGTCCTGGAAGTGTTCAAGGCCAGGTTGAATGGTGTCCTGGGCAACCTGGTCTAGTGGAAGGCATCCCTACCCATGGCAGATAAGTTGGTACTAGATGATCTTTAAGCTCCCTTCCAACACAAAGCATTCTATGATTCTATAATCTGTAACTCAATTTCCTTCATCAGAGCTAGTTGTCTATGTTCCCCTTATAGTCTACTGAGGAAAGGATGTGATTCTTCTAATCATCTGTGATAGATTAGATGCGTCACATCCTAGAATGTTTCTCTCTGCTGATGGTAACCAGCATCTATTACTATCACAAATAGCTCCAAAACTATACATAAATGTTTTGTTATGGTGAAGTGCACACCAGGTAACCTCATGTCTCACGCATCCTTTCCAGTGCCTGCAGAAGGTAACTGGAATAGTGAGCGTGTAAGGCTACATGAATGGGAGGCAGAATGACTAACTGCCTGGAGACAAAAGCTTGCCTTTAAAGAATTAATGTTTGTTAAATTATGCTTTAATTTGAATTGGATTGTTTTTAGCTTCACAGAATCACAGATTATGCTGAGTTGGAAGGGACCCACGAGGATCATTGAAGTCCAGATCACAGTCCTTCACAGCACCATCTGCAAGACTAAGGGCATGGGCCTGAGAGCATTGTCCAAACACTTCTTGAGCTCTGTCAGGCTTGGTTCTGTGACCACTTCCCTGGGGAGCCTGTTCCAGTGCCCAACCACCCTCTGAGTGAAGAACCTTTTCCTAATATCCAACCATCCTCACTCTTATGGAGGATTACCTTGAATGCAAGAGTGAAGAGGTGCTGTTGCTTACTGCTTAAAGCTGGAAATCTGCTGATGAGAGTCTTCAATTATAGGTTTAAAAATCAACAGAGGTGGTTTAACTGAAAATTTTTGACTAATTGGGGATGGAATGGAACTCACACATTTATCAGGAAATAATTTTAGACTCCTAATTAGACTTTCAAACTTGATGCAGTATCGTCTTTAATTATAACCCTCTTTATAATGGCTTGTTATTCATTTATGTACATAGAATTGCTTCCTTATTGCCTGATTGAGAAACTTCAGTTGGTAATTATTCTCAATTATTTGATGTGTGACTTAAGCTTTGAATCAAGTGACCAAATATAGATAAATAGTGACATTTAATATGCATGGTCTCAAGCTTCCAAAATGCTATCCTATCTGGCCTCCAAGTGTTGTCCCAGGAAGGCATGTGTCAAATCTGCTAGATCCATGTGGATATCTTAAAAATAATAAGCTGTTTCAAATGGTACTAGATGCTTATTTTTTGGCACCCAAACGGGGTCCTTACAATATACAGGGATACTTTCAGATAAATGCAATTACAACTACAAATATTTTAATTAGGGTTTATTTTTCTGCCAATGCTTGCATATTGCACTTTGTAATAAAACAGCCATTCAAAATAAAAAGCTGCATAATGCAATAGATATTTTGTGAACGTGGCCTTTTTAATACTATTTACCTTTATATTCAAAGTAAACTTCCAACACATTTCCTCTTCATATCTTCTTCATATTATCTCTGTATCTTCTACACTGTAATAGTCTGATTCTTTTATTAACACCAAGTTATGACAAGTTAATACTGTTTATTTAAAAAATGTTACTCTTGTGGTGCCTCCTTTGATAATATCTTTTCAACTGATTATATTCAATTCTATTTGAAAAAAGAAAAGGAAAAATTAAATTCAGAAATAGTGGAGTGTAATGGTGCTCACTACCTTGCAGTTAGGTGGTTTTAAATAATTTGAGAATTCAGACCATGCTTCATGAAGTCAGAGCCTGCTTCAATCAGAATCCTCAATTCCTCAGCACTCTGAGTTGTTAAGGTCACTGCACAAAGCACTTGGAAGGACTGCAACTTGCTGATAGTAGGAATGCGATTCTCCGCTAAATTCTCTGAGAGCAGACACCTGAATGCTTTTGATGGAATATGGAAAAGCTACATCTAAGCTTGGATTTGAAATTTAAAAGGATTTTAGAAGACATTTTCGTACCATTTTCTTTTCCTTCTGGTGCTTTAATGTCTTGGGGTTTAAAATTGGTCTTTTAACTAGGAAAAAAAAAGACTGTTGTTCAGGGAATATGGAAAAAATTACCTGCAAAAGTTGATAAAAGAGCACTAGGAAAATGGAAACACGGCATCAGTCTGTTCTCCTGGTTATGAGGACATGACAAATAATATGTTTTGGAAATCACATGGTACCTGTAATGGAGCTGTTGTGCGTACGTATTTATAACAAACTTTTCACATATTTGTTGACTGTTTGGAGAAATTATTTCAGAGTTTAATTGGCATATTTATGTTAAGCTTTAACTTCCAGGCTTAAGTTTCTATAACTAAATGCTAAGATATCTGAGAATCACGTATTTATCCATCTCTTTGTTATTTCTCTCTCTCTGTGTTTGCCACCTGCTTTTTTAGTGGAAAATCTTGTACCTTCACATAAAATCTGCATTTAAGAAAATGAAGAAAACAAAAAATGCTTAATTTTGGCCCACACTGATGTTTGCTTAATCTTATCAAAATGCTTCAGAAAGAATAATATGAGTCAAAGATGGGTTTGCCAGTTTTGATAAAGTTTTCCCACTTTAGAGGTAACGAAAACTGATAAAAATGGAAAAGTATGTCTCAGGCAGTTCAAAATTGGATTGCAGATTTCTCTTTTATATTTATCAAACACATAAAAATGTTTATTGTTTTGATGGTTACAAAACACATTGCTTTGTTTTTTGTTTCATTTTTTAATATATGACCTAAAGATGCTTTGGAGATACATAATGAAGTTAACCCTAATGATGTTTTTGTTTTTCATTTCAGTCTTCAACAGTAAACACTTTGGGTCAGAAGCTGCCTTCTGATATCTTCAATTGTACAATACCTTGTATAATGACCAGTAGTAAGATTTGTAGGTACATCACAGTACTAATAAAAAGGAAGAATCTCTTAATGCAATATTGAAATAATAACTATTATCACAGGGAGAATTTTCTGCCCACACTATATTTATATTCATACTAACAAATACTGTTATATGAGCCAGAATTTCTATAAGGAGGCAATGCAGAACAGATCCATGGCATTACTTATTCACCAGCTGAATAAGTAACAAAACCCAAAAAAGTGTATGGATGTAGTACTAGCCTGGATGACTCTTTCCCTGAATCATGGTGGGAACTGTAACACAGCCAGTTTTGTTCTGTCTGGTTCAGATACAGTCTGTAGACTATAAAATTTCATTCACATTTGAAATTATTTTAAGTTTGGTAAAAAATGGAGTTTTGTACTCCATATAAGTTTTTGGGGTTTGTCTTTCAAGCATTGCCTCACTCTCTGAAGACCCAGGTAGTAGATACAGATATTGACAAGACAGGTCTCAATCTTTGTATAATCCACTATCATCTATTTATTCATGGTTTTAATTTCTAGTGGCTTGAAGTGATGGGCTAGATTGTTAAGGCAACTTTTAAATTCTGTATGCACTAAGAAATGTATAGATAGTACAAATAGTTACTGAATTCCATTTTTAACCCTACATGGAATTTTATAGAGTAAATGGTATGAGGTTTTTGTTTTGTTTTGTTTTGTTTTTGTTTTTTTGTTTGGGGCTTCATTGATAAACAATTTCACAGAATTCTGTAGCTGTGCCTACACTGACCACTGGAGCTGTATGTGTTCTTCCAAGACAGTATCAGAGTCACTGTCTTGCAGAATTTTGCTTTGAGCTTACACACAGCTCAGCTTTAAATACAGCAGCCAAACTGTATTGCCTAATTTAGACTTTATCCTTATTTTTGTAAGCCCAGCAGGAGAATTTGGCTAGATCCAATTCGTACAGACTAAACAGGAATTTTAGGAATGTAGGAACTGCTATACTATGTCAAACCTGAGACGTGGTGTCCTGTTTCAGCAGTGTTGGGTGCCAGAGAGTTCAGCTGAAAGTGCCAGAATTCTCTAAAGATTTGTTCATGGGGAAATGTCTTCCCCCCAGTCTGAGTAAGGTGCATATGCACTGTGTTCAAGGTTGTAGCCTTCAGAGTAATATTATTTCAGCTGAAACAATTCCTTTACCCTTATTTTGCATTCTGATTTCACCAATTCCCCTTTGATGTTGTATAATGAGAAATGAGCCCCAGAGAAGTGATCATTTTCAGGTGTTCCTCTAACATTCCTTAACCTATATAAGATCCTTTCTAAAAGCTTATGTTTGTAGTTTGTGTTGTACAAGTTTCAACTGCGTCAAGCAGGTTTTAGAATACTATTACCTGTTGTGATGGAATTGAACCTTTAGTTTTAGTACAGATCTAATACAGATCTAATATATGTGAAATAATTTGCTGTTTTATAAGGCTGATTTCTTGGAATATCCCAACTTCTACAAAGACTTCTGTTAAATTCTGCTGTATCTAATGGAATTAGATGACCTGAACTGAGAGCATTTTCCCAGATGATGAAGGATAATCACTTCATATAACAGCATTAAAATATTTAATTTCCTTCTCTGTTTATGAGGGATTGTAAAAAGCTCCTTCAGTGAACTCTGCTGTGCGTAAGTGTGATTGCTAAGCATGTGAAACATTGTAAAAGACTTTTTCAATGTTGTATAAAGCACTGTTTTACAGGAATCCAGACATTTTCTGTATGAATTTTCATATTATGATGCAGAATCCATCAGAATATAAAACTAGATTGTGATCAAATCTGTTTAGTTTCCAGTCTGGGGTAGATTTAAAATTGTGAAGACTGTTCTCAGGCAAGAAAGCTTGCACTGTTGTAATTTCATGAGAATTTGTATATCATGATGCTGTGCCTCAATCTGATGTTATTTCATGAGATAATTTGTCTATCATTCCTGAACGTTTTGAAAAATCCCTCATTCCAGCTGCCTCAGTCTGACAGCCTGGCAAGCTTGGTTCTGTCAAAAAATGCAATTTGTCAAAGAGGACTTCAGCTTCCATGAGCAAGTTCTGGGACCTCCCTGAACAAAACAGTTGGGTAACAGAAAAACTGAGCAGGGGTAAAGCAGTAGTTTTTCTAAGAAAAACCAGCATGAGGTACAGAATACTTACCCTTAGCCCTGGGAGGGGTGTGCTGTAGTGGACTATGTAACCAAGCCCTATGAAAACAAAGATATTAAAATGACTGGCTAAGCAGTGCTATTTCCAGATCTTTTGTATGTGCACACATAATTAATTTCCTTTGCCTTCTGCTGGATTCAGGTTTAAATTTCCAGGCTTCCACGTGTTTTCCCAAACTAGATACCAAATTCACATCCGCACTTTTGAGCCCAAAGTGGAACTTTCTCAGAGGTCTGAATGGAGAACCAAAACGAGGTGTTTCTACAAAGTGGTGGTTTAAAGGCAAAGATATTTTTTTTATTTTTGGCGACCGACTGAGAACTGTTAGATGACGTCAGTAGGTGGTTTTGGGGATCCCCCAGGACGCGGTTGCCGTGTGTGGCCGCTCGGGGCCGCTGTTTCCCCGCAGAGATGCTCCGGCAGACGGGAGGAGTGACCGACTCCCGTCAGCAAAGCGCTTCCAGCTAATGGCAAAGAGACTGAACGTGCTCGCTTATACCTTCAGAAACAGCTACACTGGTTCTTTCTGTGTGGTGTGGTTTTTGTTTTTTTTTTTTTTTTTTTTAATTTATTTAAAGCTGACACCTAGGTTTTGGTCTCTGTCTGAGCAGCCCTATCACAATTTAAGTCTGAAACAGGAATAATTTACTTTATTTCCATGAACTGTAAAGCATCTCAGAACGAATGGACATTGTTGCTGTTTTATTTGATATTATGCAAAGTCAGATTTGGTATAATTTTATACAAATGTTTGTTTAGTTTAAATATTTTTAGTCTGAAAAAGAAAATAAGATGCTTTTTATGGCAAAACATGTGAAAGATCTTGATTTTAAAAAATTGTATCAAATTTGAGGTGCCAGTCAAAGGTAAGCTTATATTGGTTATAATAGTCCAGTGCAGCACTGGTTATAAACTCACTGAAGAAATTTATTCTGACAAGACAAACATCTTGAAAACTTCTCCCAGTTGGTTCTGAACTTTCTGTGGTAAATGAGAAAAACATTATTACAGTGGAAAGTTCAAGATGAGAAAAAGTGCTCCTTCTTGCATGATTTCCCAGAAGGTCAAGTTTGCTTCTTCCCAGTGTTCAGTTAATGCCATAAATGTGCATCACCTGGCAAAACAAACACATCAACCCTAACAGGAGCCACTCCATAGCTCTCAGTAAGTATTTTATATGGGCATCACAGGATTGTGCAGCTCTCTGCGAAGTCACACCAGTCACCGTGCTGCAGAACAGGACAGTGAGGGCGGAGGGCAAAGGCAGGGGAGCTTCACCAACAGAAAGCAGAGTCCATCTGCATCAGCCCCACAACCTGTGTGTTCTGAACTGAGGAGACAGCAGGGTCTGGGTTCAAGGCGTGTGCTGCAGAAATGTAAGGACTAGGGGAGCCAAGGTTAAATTATTTTGCACATGCTTTGTGTGGGTTCCTATTAGGGTGTCAGCAGCCACCATGTACAGTAGGTGCCCTGTCAATTGCAATGACATCCTTTGCCCTGTTCACCCCAGTCCAACAAATGAGCACTGGAAAACACTGTTCACAAATCAGCATAATGGAGCCTAGAAATGCCGATAAGGAATGGCATAAGGAAACATGGACAAGATTACCAAATCTAAAAATACCAGTGTGGAGGTGGACAGAATGGACCTCAGCTACCTGAGTACAATAAAGGCAGTTGGAAGTGGGTCTCTGAAGAATCAGGCTTTTACGTTAGAGTCAAGGTTTTGTATTAATTACATGTTCCCAGAATGTTCAGCAGAGTGCATTACTGATCAGTTTGTAAATGCTTTAAAATAAATATTTGGAGACGAAAGCCCCAAAACTTTAAAATCAGACAAAGTTATAAACAAGTGTCAAAACCTCACAGAAGCATTGCAGTCAACATTAATCACAGGAAGAAGAAAATGCTTCAAAACAAAGGATTCTAAATCTCCTGGTAAGTTATTAAAGTATAACAAAAGCATTTACCCCTTCCATTTGTTTATGGCTGTGGAAGGGATACCTCTCACTGCCCTTGACTCCATCCTTATTTTCATGTGGGAGATTTTTCTTCCATACATTTTAAAAATATAATTTTATTTTGTTAGCTTCCCTGCTATTTTATATTTAAGGAACAATATCTGTATGTATTTTTTTCATTTTAAAAATTGATATTGCACTGTTTTTTTTGTAGTTTTCTTCAGGTAATACTGATCTATCATTAGTATATTCCTTTAAAATTCATAATGGCGAGTGCATATATGTGTTTGTTCTCTGCTCAGTTTCAGATTATCTATTGCATAAACTCAATTATATATTTTTAAACTAACAGGTGTTAAGGACTTTCATACCCTGAATTTTGTAAGCTCATTTAGCTCTGCATTTTTCTAGAAAACTGTTTTTTCTCCAAGTACTTCCTCCAGTATACTTGCAAGACCCTGTCTTTCCTTATATCACTATTTAGCGTACAAAGAAATCACAGAGTTACAGAACCATAGAATGGCTGAGATGGAAATGGACCTCTGGAGGTCAATTTATACAGCTTCCCCAGCTCAGTCAGGGCCAAGGATTGCCAAGGATGGAGACTTCACAACTTCTCTGAGCAGCCTGTTCCACTGCAAGGCCACCCTCACAGTGACAAAATGTTCCCTGTTTTTCAGACAGAGGCTCCTGCATTACACTTTGTGCCTGTTGCTTCTCATCCTGGCACTGGGCACCACTCAAAAGAGCGTGGCTGTGTCCTCTTTGCACCTTCCCTTTAGATGTGTGTAGGTATATATATGTATACATATATATATATTTATATATGTATGTATGTATATATGTATATGTGTGTATATATGTATATGTATGTGTATATATATANTGTGGGAGGACTTTGCTAGATAGGTGATTAGAGGACTTATAGGGTTACTACTTCTAGGATAACTGGCTTTTAAAGACACTTGCATGAGATTTTCGTTGGCATGTTTTGTGTTAGTCAAAAATACTGTGAGTCAAATTTATTCTCAAGTTATTTGGGCAGAGGAGGGAATTACTAAATCTGGGGTTATTGTGTGGTTTACAAGAAGAAGTGCACCTTCTGGTCTTTTAGTCTAAGAGTTGTTTTCTGGTCCAAGGTCACAGATAGAGGGCTGAATTCAGAGGTGAAACAGATGATAGTGTAGGACATAAACAGATGATTCAAAAGGCATGTGGATGTGGCACTTGGGTGTACGGTTTAGTGGTGAACACGGTGCTGCTGTGTTAATGGTTGGACCTGATGATCTTAGATGTCTTTTCCAACCTTAATGATTCTATCATTCTTTGTGAGACAGCACAGAACAATTTGATGTTTTGCTTTGCTGCTCTGCTTTTCACTCATTGGTCTGTGTGGTATAACCTCCTATTTAGTCTGGAAATCATGCCTGCCTCTACCTCCCCTTCAGGCTGCAAGCATTTTTTCCTCGTGCACATCGGTATTGCTCATAACATCATTTGTCTCATCCTTGTGCACTGACTTGCTATCCTTTCTTTCCCTCTGTGCTTTTCCAGTGGTGTCAACATACCAAAAATGTCCAAGTGGCTGCATGTCCACAGTCAGAAGCCTCACTGTTCCAATGAACACACCAGAGATTCACATGTACTCCTTTTATTTTGTAGTATATTCATGACTCATACTTTCTGTGTGTGTACCAAGTGTTTACCCCAGAGTATTTGCATGCCTATTTGGTAAGCCAGTATTTGCAAAGGAAACCTTATTTGCCTTCAAGTTATCAAAATAAGTATTAAATTTTTGTCCAATGCCTCAGGTCCTAGCTGCAGTTTTCTTTTAGAAAAGCGGCCTCCAGTCCTTCAGTACTCTCCTACTCCCTGATACTGTATTGAATTATTTAGTTACATCTCAACGACATCTTTGGAAAGACTGATTAATAAAGAAATCAACTTGTTTCCTTTTCGGTCGAAAAAACATATGCCTGTATGCCTATAAATCAACCTGTGCTTAAAAGCTGTGCTTGAAATCTAAGCTGTATTGTAAAGGTAGTGATGTGTCAAAATATTTCGGAAGTAGCTGTGCATTTTGCTGGATGTTGCAGCAAGAATTAGAGAGGATTGACAGCTGCATAAGGGATGCCCTGATATGTGGGCCTGGGGAATCCAGCATGTTCTGTGCCTTCAGGGCCTCTCTTTTTAAGTCAGGCAACCACTGGAAGGGAAGGATGGGGAATAATTTGAGCAAAGCAACTGCTGCTTCATTAGTTCTCATATTACCAGTGCCGTATAGCAGCCTGCGTGATTACGAGTGCAAATCAACCAAACTTGTCGCCAGCTGAATTAGTGATGGAGGCTGGTCAGTAGCTTGTAACTTATCAGTTTGTGACCTTCCTGGGGTTAGGGGCACTGGCCTGACTGCTGCTGAAGGAAGAGAAAAGCTTGTGATGCCTTTCAAGTGCTCCTTAGCTTGTCAGATGCGAGGGACTGTTTATTCCTCACTGCTTCTGCCCAGTTCTGAGACATGTAAGAGCCGCAGGATCTGCCACCCCTCGTGTGCAGTACTGCTACCCGAGGCAGGGTTGATCTTAAGGTCTGTCTCTCTAATATCATCTTAGTGGAAGTAAAAAATGAAAATGTGCACTTTGAGATAGAGCTTATTAATTTCTTAGTCTGTTTCCAATCGGCCAAATCCTGGGAAATCAGTAGACTGTGTTGTGAAAGGGCATTGGCATTTGGGCCTCCAGACTGAAAGTGATCCTGAGCAGAATTCACACCACAAATTGTCACTGACATTAGTACAAATGACATGGTGTGTTATGGGGTCTTCTGTAAAACTTAGCTTTTCTCTGGATTAGTCCCAGGAATAGTTTTTTTCCCAATCAAGTCTTGAGCAAAAGCTGAATTACAAAATCTGAATCAAAACCCCATAACTGTTTCTCTTCATCACACTGATTCGAGTTTAAAGAGTACTTGGTTTCAGAGTATGGTCTTAAAATGTGTAACTCAGGGCAGTCAGTAGTTTCTAGCATGCCCCTTCTTGTGGTTTTTTTTTTTTTT
>VWZT01007767.1:481577-525248 GCA_013397055.1 Pachycephala philippinensis
ATAGGCGGGAATTTTTCCATGAAACATGATCTTAATTACTGAAATACCACACACAGGATCTTGATAGTTCATAAAAGAGCAAAATAACAGAAGTGTTAGAGCTTATGCAAAGATGTGATAGCAATGTGCACACTTTCTGTTCCTGTCCACAGTGATTTAGTATTTCACTGCTGTAACACGAGTCTGAGCTAGTATTAAAAGTAAGCTTTAAGTACCAATGCTTGTCCATTAATTCAAGTCTGATTGTCAGCATACACTGTTTTCTATTATTCAGTCTGTCAAAACTATTCTTGTCAGAAGATCACTGATAGAAGAGGAGGAAATATAAATTTGGAAGACTGCCAAGAAAAGCAAAACTATCAAGGATAAAGAGAATAAAGAGAATTTGCCTTTCTGAAATAGCTTTTAATTTTATTTTTTAATATTAATTTTTATTACTGATTGATCTGGTATAAGTGCAAGATGTTGAAAAAATCAATTTTTGGTCCTCAGGAAAAAAGGTACTTCTCTTTTAGAACCAACATGATGGTCCTGACTTGTGTGACCTGTGTTTACTCAAGCACATGGGGAAATTATTATGTCCCAATAAAAAGTATCAGAAGTGGTACTCAAAATTCATTAAAATATGATTCTATGGAGGAATCCAAACTCTTGTATCCTGGCTTTTCCTATTTTAATATCATTTTAGTTTCTGTTTTAGTTGCACCTTTTTTTGAAGCATTGGAGCCGATACTCTAAGAAACAATGGTGTTCCTCCTCGGTGTTGATTGAATCATCATGACAAATATCTGAAGCTACAAATATGAGAAACCCAGTGTCTCTACAGCAGATGCCTAGAGGGCAAGGTGCTCGGGGCAGTTTTGGGCATAAGGCTTAAACCTCACTGCAATAATACGGTGCCCTGTCATGCCTGGTATTCTTAAATGTGGGCTGTTGAATCCAGGACCTGTTCTTCATTACTTTGCCTTGCTGAAACACGGACTGAGGAAGATCTTTACTGCAATGGCTGTACTACACTGTTGGTGAAAGCTACTCTCATAGAAAAGAAAATTGTTGGAAAAACATCTGGAAAAAGAGCTCCCTGTCAGTTAGTGTAAAAGGCTAGCTGGAGTCAGCTGAAAAAGGCATCCTGTGCTGCAGCTCCCTGTATCAGCTGAGGAGTGGCTCAGCAAAGCAGAGGAGTGCATTAAAGAGAGATTTCCTGAAATAAATGTAGAGAAAGTGAGTGATGTCGTCTTCTATATAAGCATTTTATAGTTTAAGTGAAGCTGAATCACTGATGTTTTCTCCTGGAGAAGAAAAGAATAACCTGGACACAGATAAGACCTTTGACTGCAATCACAATAAGTACTTGTGGTTTCTGCCCCTGGGGCTACAACAACTGCATCTGGTGTCTGAGGACGGCTCTGTGAGAGCACTTCTGCCGTTGCCCTCCATGCAAAGCTCAATCTAATGGCCACTCACATAGGGGAACATTACAAGTGCCTGTACGCCTCCACATTTAAAAAATGGGCAGGAAACATTCATTTTATGTTTGCTGTTAAGTTTAATGATTTGTGAAATCAACAGACACAAAAATCACCCCCTTTTGCCAGGTATCAAGTTGAGATTATTTCTTTTTATATCAATTGCTTGCCCTTTTATCTGGTCCATTTGAGACTTTTCAGAAATGCACTTGGGTGTAATACCCTAAAACTCTTAAAGGAAATTGCTTTATCCAGTGCTTAAGGCGGGACTGGAGAGCTGTTTTTGATCTACAAATACTATAAAGTGACAAAATGAAGACTTAGCAGGGAATGCAATGAAGCTTTACAGAGCTCATGTTGGCAGCTGTTTAGCCTTAGGTTAATGCATATTAGAGGAGGGGCTGCAATTGGTCAGCTGAGTCCTTTTTTAAATGTAAATACAGACCAGCAAAGCTCAGCTCTGCTCAAACTGGTCCATACTTTTCCTCAAGGTTTTGGAGTATTGAGAGCTTTGACGTTGATTTGCTGTAAAGTAAGCATAATAACAGAAACTCATTTCGTGAGTATTCTGACCTAGCCTCAAGTTAACATTCAAAAGGGGTTTTTCTTTGCATGTTTTGTTATAGTAATATTTACTATAACACATATTTACTATATAATTGCACATATTTTCCTACATAACTTTCAGGTAGTTAAGGACTGAAATCCTCTTTCAGCAATGGATCAATGAAGCAAGATTAAATGTTTTGTCTAGGGTTAACTAGTCAGTCAGTGGCAGAGCAAGAGAAAACTGCCATTCCTACTGTTAAGCTGGGATATTCAGAGTGTCCTGTGGACCACTTTGTGAGCTGTGTTAATATGTGACTGGCTCAAAGTGCCATTGTGTCAGTGGAGTTTAGTTACTCAGGTAGTTTGATGTGTAAATCCAGAGGCAAATTTTGTGTCCAGCTAGTCTGAAAATGACTCATTACAGTCTGTATTTACAGTACATATAAATCAACAGGTCTTCCTTGCCTGCATCTCTCCTGAAGCTCCTGGTATTATGACAGTATTTCCTATACAAAGTTAACTGAATATAACTGTTAAAATCCCCTTCTTCCATGAACTTAACTTCCTCACTAAAGCACAGGCTGAATAAAATTCTGTCTTCTCAGAAAGCATTACACAGAATTAAACATCAGCATAAATGAATGAAAAATCAGCCAAGTGATTCCTGAGGGATGTGCCACACATTCTGAGTAAATTTTAAGCTTTCTATTAAAAAAAAAAAAAAGCAGTGCTCTTTTTTCTTTGCTTTTCAGTGTTTTTTCAAGTCATTGCTCCTTACCAGAATAGAAAAGTCTCATTGATTTCGAACCATTTGCAATGGATTTCAGTAGAAGGGCATGGATTTACTTCTGTGTCTTACTGCTCTGAAATGTCATGACTAAATGCATCCTGGTAAATAAAATGGACCAGGAGCAACATTTTGGCCCTCAGGGTAACTAGCTGGCACAGCTTGTATCCTGATACCTAAACTTTCTTCCCACCCAAAGCAGGATGTCTCTTTGAAGCTCTCTTTGTCTTATTCTGTGTTCAAATCTATGCCTAGGTGTTTTCTGAGAGCATGAAAGCTGATTAAGTGCTCCTGTAAGTGGGAACCAGCTGCAGCTGAGCTTATGCTCAGGCCCTGTTTAGTGGGCTGTTACAGCTCTAGCATATGTGTACTTAAACACAACAGGTGCTAAGTTCACTCTTCTTCAGCCTGTCAGAAGATTTGTTGAACTGTGTTCAATTGGAGGAGTTAGGAATATCATACTGGCCTTTCACTTGAAGAGAGTTATTATCTCGTAGCAAATGCTAAGACTTTTCAGAACATCTTGATCCTTCCATTGTTAGCTCAGGACTGTTGTACAAAGTGAAGTATCAAATGTTTTGATTATTCCTGTTTCAGCCGAGTCTTGGGACAGAATTTTTCCAATTCCTTTTATTATCTGATTTGACTCAGTATTTTATATTTGATTTGACTCCAGATATGTATTTTCTTTTCTCTAACTGTATTCTTTTAGTCCTCATCATATTTTCTTTTTCCTGGTGTGGTGGCTTGACCTTGGATGGATTCCAGGTGCTCACCAAAGTCACTCTATAACTCCCCTCCTCAGCTGGGCAGGGGAGAGAAAGCGTAAAGAAAGGCTTGAAATAGGAGCAGGGAGAGATCACTCCACAATTACTGTCATGGGCGAAACACATCTCCACTTGGGGAAATTAACTTGATTTATTACCTACCAAATCAGAGCAGGATAATGAGAAACAAAACTTAATCTTAAAAACACCTTCCCCTCACCCTTCCCTTCTTCCCCATCTCAACTTTACCCCTGATTTTCCCTACCTCCTTCCCCTCAGCACTGCAGGGGAACGGGGGCTGCCCTCAGTTCATCACAGGTTGTCTGTGCCCCATGGGGTCACAAGTTCTGCCAGCAAACTGCTCCAGCATGGGCTTCTCTCTCTACAGGAGCACAGATCCTGCCAGGAGTGGGCTTCCCAGGGTGTTGCAGCCTCCTTTGGGCATCCACCTGTTCTGACACAGGGTCCTGCTTGGGCTGCAGGTGGATCTCTGCTCCACTACAGACCTCCATGGGCTGCACTGTAGTCTGCAGGGGAATCTCTGCTCTGGTGCCTGAAGCACCCCCTGCTTCTTCTTCTTTCCTGACCGTGGTGTCTGCAGAGCTGATTCTCTCACCCACGGTCACTTTTCTCTCTGGATGCTGCTGCACAGTTTTTTCCCGTTGTTCTTAACTACATTATCCCAGAGATGTTACCTGCTGCTGATGGGCTCAGCCTTGTCCAGTGGCAGGTCCACCTTGGAGCTGGCTGGGATTGGCTCTGTTGGATATGGGGGAAGTTTCTGGAAGCTTCTACAGAAGCCACTCCTGTAACCATCCTGCTACCAAAGCTTGGACACCAATACACCTATCTTAAATTTGACAATTTTCTACTCTTTAGCCTTCAAATGCTTGAATGCAATGAACTTGCATATAGAAATGAATCTAGTATTTCTCTGTGGTATTAACTGTTAAAATAAAGGCTTCATTAAAAAAAATTATCAGAAGTTTTGGCTTCTAGAAACCATAGCCTAAGGCATAGTAACTTATTTTCCTTTATTCTTGTGCCTGACTATATACTTTCCATTCATTATAGTATCATAAATCTAATGTTAACACTACTAAGACCACGTTCATGCTTTATATAAAGCTCTTTGTTAATTTAAACATACATATTATTAGTAAATGACTCTTAAAAGTAGCTCAGGTGCAGAATACCATTCAAGCATATTTATTTCAGAAAGAATACAACAATCTTTCCTCACAGTATGTAATCTGACCTTGTCCAAATTAATTTTTGAGATATTTAAAGTAAACAGAGATCTCTTTCAAATTTTTTGCCATATTTTTATGCTAGTCAAATAATTAGAGCAGAGAAATGAAAAAATGTCTTTCAAATGGTGAAAAATGCTTTTTTTCAGTGATGAAAAAGACAAACCCCTTTTTCACTCTGAAAAAGGAATCTTTCATTTTGCAGTAGGGTTACAATCCAGGATTAAAGAAAAATATTACATATATCTAAACTGGTCAAGAACTAGAATAGGTGTGGGCCATAATTGGGACAGTCAGTGTTTGAGATCTATCTTTTCAGGAGTTCACAGTCTTTTTTACTGTAACCACGGTAACTGAGAGATGGAAATTGTCACTGATCCTACAGTGTCAGGCTCAAAAATTCCCCAGACAAAGCCAGGCAATATATTTATTTGGGCTTAATAATCAAAGCACTAATGTGATATCAGCAGATACTTTAGTAGGATGAGCTATCTAGTTGTCATTTCTTACATGTCTTTTTGATGTAATAAATGCTTTGGTATGCAACACATAAATTCAGAGCAGACTAAGGTAGTGAATTGTTTCATAGAATCATAGTGACATTAAGGTTGGAAAAGACCTCTGAAGTCATTGAGTACAACCATTAACCTAACACTGCCAGGTCCAGCACCAAGCCATGTCCCTAAGCACCACATCTACTTCAATGATAACAGGAAGTTAGCTCCTGTTGCAGCAGATCCTGTTCATCATCACTGGCAGCTCAGAATTCAATTTCAAACCATACCAGCAAATCCCAAAATTTTGTTGCGTATCTCCAGTCCTCCATGATTCTGACTCATCATTTTTGTATGGTTAAAAACTGCAAAATTCCTGAAAAAACCGTACTTCCTTTTTCTTGAAATAGTGGAAATAAGTAAAGCAGTCTTTGGGAACACAGGGCAGAGCACTTCGCCATGTTAATAGTCTTGTTGACTTCAATGAGACTTCCAATGCTACTGAACATTCTTGGAATGAGAAATATTTAGAAGATATAACAAGTGGAACTGCTAATGAGATTGTTCAATTTCACAGCACTGTTCATGGAGTAGCAGCAACTGGGTTTGGTAGCATAGTGCCCTGTTGGGAGGAGGCCATGCTAGGAGGGGACACAGGAAGAAAAAAGTGAATAAACCTACCAGGAGAAAAGGGAGGCAAAGTGGGGGAGAAGTGTGGAAAGGAACATTGCTGGGATCACAGCTGGAGAGCCTCACACTGGGGCAAGAACCCCCCTGAAGGGATGGAGAGTCCTGCACCAGGGCAAAGGAGCAGTAAGAGCCAAGGAGCAGTGGAAGAAAAACAGCAAGAAGCAAAGGGCAGAAGAAATTGACACTGACCTGGAGCTCCTGCGCCCCCCAACACTGCACTGAAGGGTTTGGCAAAACAGAGGAAGGTGAGACTGGGAAGGTGGGAAGACAGATGTTGGGTTTAACTTGAGTCTGAAGAAGGGGGAGGAAAAGTGTTCACTTAATTGTTTGCTTTCTGTTTTTTTTTTTTAATACCAGCATCAGTAATTAGAATTTAATGTTAAAAATTGTCAGTTACTTAAATTGAGATTCCCTGAGTCAGGAGTCTTCTGCCTGCAACACACAGAACGCACATATGTGCTATTTCACGCTGTGTAGTAACTGATTATGCTTTCCAATGGGATATATGTATTTATTTATATGGAGGAAGCAGAGTGAACTGGGGCAGTTTTATTCTATGAGAGATAGTGCCATAATATGAACGAGTGCACATTGCTAGAACAGGTGGAAAAAATGGCTGGAAGTGGTTGCTCCAGGAGCTGATAATAATTTTTTAAGTCCAGAGGGCTAGTGCCAGCTGCTGATTTTGTTTCTGCTTGTATTATGTTCAACTTCTCTCCAATATCAACACTTATTTTATGTCATCTGCTGTTGTATTTTATTCCAGACCTCTCTTGAACATTAGATCACCAGCCTGTGGGAGAACTGTATTGTTGGGCTGCAGCATGGACTATTGTTCCATATGGAATATTAGCTGCAAGTACTGCAGGGGCTGTTGCAGGAGGTTTGAATCTTAGAGGTGACAACCCTTCTGGAAATTACATCGTCCAGCTGAGCTCCTTGTGTTTGGTTTCTTTCTCAAGAAAATGTTTGTGGCTGTAGAGCAGTGTCACAGTCCTGTCCTTATTCTGCAACCTCGCCTCACCCTGGATGCATCCTGACAGTGGGTCACACTGCCTTGCTAAATCCATTGCCTGGGAGAGATGGCTGTGGAGCAGAACAAAGATTGTTTTCACCTTTGTATGGGAGAGTGACACTGGTGTCACATGCATATGGAAGCCACTTTCAGCTAAGCTGGAGTGTAGGAGACATTATTGGTTTTATTATCATGTTCACTGCATGAGACTTGGCAGTATGAATCCATATCAATGTCAGATAGACAAATGAGAGAATAAAGTATGTGAGAACTGTGAGTTTACAGGAATGTGACCACACAGGTCTGTCTTGTTGAAAAATAGCATTTGTAATGATGAATGTGATGATATTTGGAAAAAAAAATCCCAGTAAACTTCCAATAACTTTTTTCTGTACTTTATTTATTTCCTCCATTCTTCTCCCTTTTCCCACTAATTTGAAGGGAAATGGTATGTAAAAGAGGGTAAATACTGTTATATAAGATGTTATTCATAAAAACCTTTTTTATAGAACCATTTTTACTATATTTTATTATATGTTCATTTATCACAGACAGAATGGTTGGAACTTTATTTATTTGTGTACAGTTACTAAGGTTTTAGAAAATAGGGAAAATCCCCAAGAAGTCTCCAATTTATCCTGACTAAAGCAATTTTATTTGACTGTGGGGGTTGTTGTGAAAGCTGCACCTGTACCATATTCTCAGGATACGGTTTTCTCAGCGAAGGAGGAAGGGAAACTCTGTATGCTGGCAGATTTCCCAGTGCACTTGTGGAGGTAGTCTGGGAGAGAGAATGGCAATCTGCTCAGCAGGGGTGTAGGAGGTGTTTATAATCAAAAGCAATACTTTCAGACTCCAGTGGCAGAGGAACATATTTAGGGAGGAGAAATTCAAAAGGCAGCTGTTCCATGGATTGTGAATGCCTCAATTTTGTGGCTGTGTGGTGCATGACCAAAGGTGTTACTGCCTAGGGGAGAATGGGGAAAGAAAGGTGGCCTGTGCAAATAGGTTTAAGTGTTACAACTCTGCAGAGCTGATCCCTGTGTTTGGGTGTCCTACAGACTTGAGATGGGGATAGTTCACTGACTTCTTAGTTTACCTAGGTCTTGTAAGGCAGGCTTTGAAATCCCCCTGCTACTTTTCATCCAGTGACTTGCCAAGTAATTTATGTTCAGCCTTCAAGGGAAATGGATAGATTAGACAGATAGATAGATAGATAGATACCTAATTCCCCAAGAATCTGTCCATTAACCTCTGGGGACAGACACAATGTCTGTGGGAGCTAGAATCTGACTCTCTCTTTTACCTTGCTCACAGCCTAAGCAGCTGCTGGATGCTTGTGGCTTAATCCAATTATTTAAGAGAGCAACCACAAATCAACTTTTCTATGAGCACTCATGCCCTTTAGACAGGTGGCACCAGGAGCCTTATAAAAATTATCTGAGGATGGCACAGTATTGCTGCTAAGGCAGGTGGAATATGTGTCAGTGGCAGGGCCCTGCAGCCCATTTCCATGTGGATCACATCAGAATGAGACCAAAGACTAGAACTGGCTTGAGAGCTCTACTCAGTGTACACTATAGATCTATTTGGTTTCCCATCTGTACAGTGGAGATGGTGGTCCTTCCCTGGGGCACAGGGAGAGAAGGAGAAATGCATTAAATTCAGAGCTGCTCAGATAGAACAGTAATAGGGCAATAAAAGAAGGAGAAATGGCATTCTCGAACTACACAGTTATTATTACATTATGCTGTTCAGGGCAAGGGTTGTCTCCAAAAATGCCTAGCATATTTTGAGCAGCATAGATAATAAGTAATAAAAAGAATTAAAACAGAAGGATATATAAGAGGGGTGTAGAAGAGAACAAGGAGGTGGTGGAGAATGAAGGGAGCCTGCTTACTGTCAGCTTTGATATATTGGAATTTAAGTATGGTACATTTCCCTGGACTTTCCTTTGCTTTAAAATATAGGTAGCTCTCCAACTGCTTTATACAAAAATTGAAATCCACTCAGCAAATTAATACCTCCCCCTACTCTCCCAAGCCAAGAAGAAAAGCTTCAAACATCTGCATTGATAGAGAGAAAAATGGAAATGGCAGTGTTTAACTTACAAGGGTATTATGGAGATAAATTCATTCATTTATTGAGTGAGAAAGCATCACAGAAAAATACAAATAAATGCATCAAGTGTGAGGATTTCTGCTTGTTACCATTTCTTATACAGTTTGTAAAAAGTAGCATCTCAAAACTTTAAGAACTCTCAATGTAAAAATTGGACATCTCTGTAAAAAAATTTCCTAAAGAACACAGGTATATTATGTCTGAAGGACAAATTGACATTTACTATCTTAATCGGGTTAGCACACAAGTGGTAAAGCAGACAGAAGCATAAAATTGTAATACTGATCTTTCTGGTCTCCGGTCTCCTATAAAAGTACAGGAAATATGTTGCTGTGTTAATGGTTTTGGAGTGCCAGCAGATATTCACGTGGAGACAGAAAGGGAAAACCCTACTGACTGTCATTTTTATTGCAGAAGGAAACAATAACTCGATACAGGAAAAAATCAGGATCCAAATATGTAATTAATGTTACAGATACAACAGAGAGATTTCCTGAATTTGGTAGCCTCAGTGGGATTCGCTATTTAGTACCCATATGAAATTAAATCCAGCTTGCAAGAAAAAATACTGTTCACACAGAAACACTTAAATTTTTCTATTGTTTTTGCAAGTTATAACTTATGTGTTCAATACCTGTGCACCATATACAGAAGGCATATATTTCAGTACACATTACTAGAGCTTTAGCTTGGCTCAGTGCCAGAAAGTGTGAGTTTTAGTGTGCAAGTAAGGACTAAGTGCTTGTGTTGTTAAGTATTCCTGAGACCTGTTTAAACTTTTCCTCTCCTATTACAGATCAGGGAGTGCTCTAAGTACTGAGTTAGGGCTGTACAGGGAACACTTGGGGCAATAAATAAAAGTACCACCCATTTAAAGTGGTAGTCATGTAATGGATGTCATGGTTAACTTACAGTGTGTGCTCAGGGTACCTTTGTATTTTAGTACTGCCTATGGTCTGTTTTCTGCAACTGGAAGAATGCTTAGGTCCCAGCTGACAAAATACAAAGTTATGTAAACTTATCTTTGATGTAAATTAGATATTTTGATTTAAGCAGATGTTTTGAGATGGAAATATCTTCTTGTGACAGAGATTGAAGTGTGCTCTAACAGAACATCATTCCAAAACAAATACTCTTGCTTGGGGATATTTCCTGATCAAATAGCTTAAAAATGACTTAATATTTTTTATGTTGCATACTTTTTCACTGTTAAGATTGAAAGAAAAGCATCAGATCATGGAAATAGCAGTATTTTAATGAAAAATGCTTTAGTCTGAAAGTAGCAGAAGAGTTTGTCATCATTACTATCAATGAAGCAGAAACATTAATGTGCTTTCTTTTGGAAATAAATGTCACATACAACGTTACCGTTTAGAATATGCACTTCTTGAAAGTCCATACTTATAAATTTCCCTAGAAATTTTGCAGTTTTCCAAAAAGCACTCTGGGTATTTAAAAAATCCCTATTGATACCACATTATCTTCCATCTGGCTACTGCATCTTATTACAAAAGGCTGGGTTTACATAATTTCTTCCTTCTGATGATGGCAACTTATTTCTTAAGTTGTTATCCATAACTCTCATCCCATTTTATAACACGTGGGTCTCACTGGTTACTGATTAAGTGCTCATCTGATGGGTGCTAATATACACATTTGGTTGTTTCAGTTGTGAATGCCAGTGAAGGGAGCAGTTGCCTGGATGAAACTGAGGATGGTGTGTAGCTGTGTATCACAGGTCTGCCACAGCAGTGCCTAAGAACTGTTGCCATTGCCCTTTCATATATTTTAAGAGGTGACCAAGGGGTTAGAACAATAAACTCTTACCACCAGAGACAAGAAGATGTAGCTACTCAAAGCACAAGTTCTTTCTCTGTCTCTCTCTCACCCCCTCCCCTCCCATTTCTGCATTCCCTGTGGCCATGTCATATTACATACAAGCATAGCAATTAGCAAGCTATCTTCAGAGTGAGAAGAAACAACAGAAGTGAGAGGGGAATGGACAGGTGGCGTGTGAAAGCATGTGTGCTCAAGCCATTCATTATCTTGAGTGCAGTATTAATTTGTAAATGTTAAATAACAGCCCAATCCTGCAGTATTTCCATAGACTGCTGGTACTGTCAAATGCTGATCAGCATTTAAAAGAACTCCCTGCCATCAGAGGCTCCAAATGTTGCACATGTCTCTTTTGCCCTTACAGTCTCTTTACCTTACTCTTCTGTCTCACAAGTGTCTTAAAATGAAAGTGTTGGTCCTGTATTCCCAGCCTCCTTGTGTTGGCTCTACCATTATCTGACTAAAGGGGATGGAAAGAACTTTCTAGTGCTGGGTTTCATTTTGACTGGATCAGCTCCTCCAAGCAGCTGACTTGATTAATTTTGATAAGACTGAGCATTTGATATGGTGCACCTGTGATCAAGGGGGAAAGCAGTGCTGCAGCATTTTTGATCTGGGGGGATTTAAGCTGGACTGTATCTGTGAATGTACAACCGCAGAACTGAAGGTTTTACCCCAGCTGGCAGCTCAGCCCCATGCAGCCACTTGCTCGCTTCTTGTCTGCTCCCGTTGGGGAAGAGAATCAGAAGGGTAAAAGTGAGACAGATTGTGGGTGAGATAAAGAAAATTTAATAGGGAAAGCAAAAGCTGCTCACACAAGCAGTGTGAAACAAGGAGTTAATTCCCCACTTTCTACGGACAGCCAAGTGTTCAGCCATTCCCAGTAAAGCAGGGTTCCATCACATGTACTGGTGACTCAGAAAGACAAAACACCACAACTTGGAATGTGTCCACCCTTCCTTTTTCTCCCCCCTGCCTTTTTATCCTGAGCATTATAACATATAGAATGGGATATCCCTTTTATCTCTTGAGGTCAGTTATCCTGGCTGTGTCCACACCAAGTGAGGCTGATATTCAAGAGGCAAATTTTATTTGTATGTTATGTCTCTTTAAAAATAAGCAAGGAAATAAATTTTCATCTTTCACCTTGTTTTGTGAACAGTGAATTCTTCATATGAGTGTTTCAGGTCTTGTTTAAAAGCTCAATTGGGATATTTATGTAGTAACTCCAGCTCACCAAACCATCTCTAGGAACAGATTTTTAGCTCAGTTTTCAGACTTTCCTTCAAAGGTGCTCAAGAGGAAGCATGTAAAACAGAATGACCTGCTAGGTTCTGACAGTTGGCTCAGCTCGGGGGTGAAAACCAGGCCAGAGCAGCCCCAAGAACTCAGGCTGCATGAACTCACTGTATAAACATACAACCAGCTAAATCCTCCAGCATTATCTTATCTCTGTGGGAGCAGTGTCATTGCTTTCCAGGACGCAGCCCATGTGGTCCCAAGCATCCGTATAATAGCTTAAGTGGATGAAAGGTGTATTCTTTTCCACCACAGTATTCAGAGCATGATTGGCTTTGTTGTAAACCAACTACAGGGTAAAATACACAGTGCAGTTAACTTTTACATACCCTGCCAGGTTTCATGAACAGTGTTTTACTGCTGATATATTTTTTGTAATTCCACGAGCCTCATATCAGGTGAAAGACTGTACAATAGAAGAGTTGTAATAAAGACTAGTGATAGATTTTTAGAGGATTACAATGCAGGATTTATGAGCAGGTGATTTATATGGATTTATCTCATTTGAGGTAGTAATTACATTTGCCAATGCATTTCTCAGGCAAAAACTATTTTTCATTTTAATTTTCATTTTATAAAAAATGTTATCATAAATGGCAAAAAAATAAAAAGAGAAAGACTTATCAGGATAATCTAATCTAACATAAAATGCAAACCTACCCTATGAGAAAATTCTGATCAGCTGACACAAAAAGTCGCTTTATCATTTGACAACGTTCACAGATATGAAAAGTTAGTCTTTTTTTGCTATTGTTAGTGTTTCTAGGATTTTCAAGGAAATTATTAACACAAGATAAATATTTCTTCCTTATGTCTTTTTTTAATAAGGATTTGTCTTTCCGGAAATGGAAAAAAATGGAGAGAAAATTTGGCAACCATACATTTCCTGTCAGGATCCCATTTTTACAGCTATTCTGCCAGCATAATCTCAATCATGAAAAGTGTTTAAATTTACATTTAAAGGGTTGAGGTAGTGTTACGTCTATATGTGTCTGATATCAAGATGTGCAGCCATACAAAGAATGGAGAAGCATCAGACAAGCCAAGTTTGAACGAGCACAAGGCAGATCAGCTTTTAAACCTGAGATACACACTTGTTACAGAAGTATCTTCGGGTTTCAGACAGGCCTTCAAGTCTGACATTGGAGAGTTGCTGAGGTTGAAATATTCAGAAAGGAAGAAGAACATTTTGGGAAACCTAAGTATAGTGTGCTATTATCTGAGAACTCTTTAATAAGGGAAATTATGTTACTTTATAACTTGTTTTGAAATAGAATTACCTTTTTAAAGAAATGTATATTATGGAAGATTTGTAAAAGCTGCATCTAAAGTTGTTTTGCTCAGAACAAAATTTCAAAGCCTACAAATCTCAAGTTCAAGGCATATGGTCAGCTGGGATTTCACTGCTGTGTAGGTGTTGCATATACTGGTATGTCACAAGCTTTGTTGCCTCAAAAACAACTGCAACTGACAGATGCTGCAAGGTCCAAATTACCAACCTAATTACCTGTGCAACATCTCCTCCACAGAGACCACCCAGCTGGGAGGGAGTGAAATGCACCTTTGTAACTCTGGCAGCTCTGCTCCCAGTGTGGTATGGGCTCCCCGTGTCTTGGGGCTGGAGATCTAGAAATTAGGACTGCAAATAAAGTATCCCCCAGCCTCCTACTTTCACTGATCCTTTTATCATTTCCTGCCCACCCACTTCAGCTGTTTGGGATTTGTGGGGTTACAAGAGTGGGCTGTAGGCAGCCTTGGCCCTGATGGCTTGTGGCTGTGTTCCTGGGAGGAGGGAAGGCCAGCACTGAATGCAGGTGTGGTGATTCCTATAACAAGAAGCACATGAGTAGCCCAAGGGATGATGGGTATAAAGGGCTGTGCTGTAGGATCCCAAGGACAGCAGATACTGAGCTGAGTTGTAGCTGACTGGGTGGATGCTGAGCTGGTGCCTGTGGATGTCTGCCACTGCCTGCCTCTGGCTGCTGATGCCTGCCACCCTGCTCTATGCTGGGCCTTTTTGGACTCCGACATCTGGTGCCCCATGTTTGTATGTATCGCGGTGATAACTGGCTGAGCCTTAGAAGCCCTTGAAAGCCTCCGACAGTATAAGCCTCACGGACTGCAATCCACTTGGGGGAAGTGGAAAAGCCGGCCGGCGCGTAATCCCTGGGTGGGGGTGTGCCCAGGNNNGCTGTAGCTCTTCCCATGCGTGATTACTGCAGATGGTGCCGCAATGTTATACTGCAAACTATGTTGGCTCGGTGTAAGGCAATATCTGGAACTATGTTGCCCCGGTGTACGGCAACAGGGATTCCTCTTTGTATTCCTCATGGAGAAATATCTACCTTTCTATAACTTCAAATTCTCTTCAGATATTATACTTCAGATACTGATGGTAGAAATCAACATACAGCATTCAGCCAGTTTTAACATCAGTGTTCCGGCCATGAAAACTTTACCAGACTTTCATTTATGCTGTTCTTTTCCCTCCCCTTCCTTCTTCTAATGAAATTAAAGGTTAACAGAAAGGTACCTGAAAATAAAACTTCCCAGAGAAGAAAGTGAAAAGACTTCAGTACTGATATATTATAATGAAAGTCTTTTTAAATAAACATGAAGTAACATTCTGAACTGACAGGTGAAAATTACTTTTGGTTTTGAATGTTCAGAGTGGGAATATCGCCAAAAGAAGTGTTTGGGAAGTTCATATTTAGCTAGTCAAAATCTTTTGTCAAGGTTTATTTTCTCTAAAGGAAAGGAAAATTCTAACCACTATTGCTCATTTCACTTGTGAAATTCTTGCTGCTCTACTTGCTGGCTCCATTAGGAGCTCAGGGTCAGTCTGGGATGCTTGTATGTGACCAACAGCAATGAAGTTGCCCCAGATATAGTGCAATCCATCTCACACTTCTGTATCTCTGGGGTTTAAAATGCTCACAGGGAATTAAATCTAATTTTAATAAGTAAACAGGTTTCAAGTGAGACATCTCACCTTTTGTGATACACCGAGAATGCAGTAGAAGGTATTCCTGGGGACCTATAGGAAGTCTTGGGGGGCTATGGGATCTCTCAGGGGAGGGGTAGGAGGAGGCAGTGGGGAGGTCCCAAACCTTGGGAAGATCAAACAGGTACCATAGGATGTTCCTGAGGGCATGATACTTTTCTGTTTGTGTATTTTTGAGAGAAGTTGTTACCAGGTTTCAGAGCAAGGCTGGAATTAGTTATTTTGTTTATTACCTTGTTAGTTCATTGGCTCCATGTTGTACAGCCACACTAAGTTCTAAAGTTGGTATGTGGTTTGTATACAACAGTTAAATTTGCAGTTTTGCTCCAGGTTATAAAAAAAGACACACAGAAATTGGACCCTGATGTTCTAAAATACAGCAAATAAAGATAAACTCAGTTATCCCAGTATATATATTTTTTTTTCTGTGCAGTTCCCTACCCTTTTTAATTGTATGAAACATAAATTTTCCTGCTAAAAATGGGCAGTGCCTTAAGTGGGGACTTAAAAATAAGAAGAAAATCCCTAAGCTTTGAGGAATGATTTCATAGTTTGGTTTGCTTTTTTTAAAACCAATGTAGTACCTAAAAAAAAATCATCTATTTCAACAGTATATTTTTCCCATAACATTTTAGGATATTTATACCTAATGTCATTACACATTGTAATTATGTAATTGCACATCTTAATTGCATATTCTCATTATTTCATCATGCATACTACAACAAAAGTAATTAGGTCTAATAGTATAGATTAGATCTAATTGTATAAATACATGACAATGGCATAAAAATGGCCTTAAAGAATGGAGAAGACCTTAATCAAAATACAAGGAATGCGTTATGTATGCAATCAGAGGAATGTGGAACACTGGACTAATCCTGTGCAATGATTACTGGGGACTCCTACACTCCACGGTTCCCATTCCCCATCCCCATGTTCCACTGGGGAGGAGAAGATAGAGAGAATCATGAGTAAATTTAAGCCCAGGAAGAAGGGAAGGGTGGGGGCAAAGTGGTTTTAAGATTTGGATTTATTTCTCATCAGTTTTCCAAAGTTGAGTCTGTTTTTCCTGTGACAGTCAATGGTGAGCAATCTCTCCCTCTCCTTACCGGGAAAAAATTTTTCATCGTATTTCCTCTCCCCTGCCCAGCCGAGGAGGGCAGTGATGGAGCAGATTTTTTGGCCACCTGTTTTCCAGCCAGGGTCAACCCTCCGCATTATTTTTTTTAGCATAGTTGTAACCCTGGAGTCTGTCTCATGAGCTTGTCCCAGTCTTTTAGCTAAGAACATGCTTTAAGATCCAGGACTCTCGAGTCAGGTCCCATTTAGTGATGGGAGTGTTCATGGCCATCACATTTTACTTCTGTTAATTCAGCCTCGTGGTGAGGCCTCAACACACAGTCCAGACTGTTAGGTTTTGCCACACAGACCCTGGCAAATTCAAACATATTTTGAAATCTAGAATGTGTCAGACATTTTCCTTTCTTTTATTGACCCTTCTTGACAGAGAGTAAATGTTTCTCTGCTACATCTACATCTGAGCTCTTGACAGAGGAAGCCTTTCCTCACAAAAGCCTCTGGTTGCCCCACGTAGCAGAGGCTGTACTCTGATCATGGGCTTGCTGAAGACAGGGAGAAGCATATGGGCAAGCAACAGGTGTGTAAACAATAAGACATCGTTGTAACACTGAGCCATTGCAAAATTTTTGCCAGTATTTTCATGTTTTCTGAAGACTTAGCTGAACTAAACTGATTCTCTCCTAAAACAGGAAACAATTTTGCAACAAAATTTATCTGGTTGAAAAACCCCCACAGTTTGAACAGAAAATATTTGTCCTGTTCTACTCAAATAACTTTATTTCATAAACGTAGATTAAAAAAAAAAAATTAATCTATGTATTGTGACCATATTGAGAATTCCCTTATAAAGGAATTATATTCCCTTCTCAACCTTCAAAACTTCCTTTCATAAGACAGCCAACTAAAGGATTTGTTGCAAGGGTTTTAAAAAACCTCAATCTCTGTTGGAGAGTCACCAAAATGATCTCTTTAATTTCTCAAGGGAATGTATACCTGTTCTTTGAAGCACAACAGAGATGGTGTCCTACCTGACAGACCTTAAATTTATTTTACTTTCTTTTTTTTCAACAGAAAAGTTGCACTGGATAGGAAATTAAGAGATAAGTTTTTTTCCCATAGTAAATGCTTTCATTTTTGCTCCTAGAGATTCCTAGAAAATCACAAATAACCTAGTATTTAGCTTTTTTTTTTTTACCTAACCATGTATTTAATATTTTTTTAAAATAAAGTGGACAAGAAATACATTATTTTTACTCTGTCAAAATCATATCTGTTATAACATTTGTTCCAATTCTTGCTTTTGTGCACTTGCAAGAAAGAAAATGATTAGTTCTTTACCCCCCTTCCTTTGTCTGGAATAAAAAATATGCAAAATATATCTCTGTTGTAAGTCCTTCAGAGACAATGAAGTTTCAAAGGGTTTGAATGTTACTCATTGTGTGCAACCTGCAACCTCATTTTCAGCTGGATAGGGATAGAGGTTCCCTGTGCTTTTATTTAGAGCTACAGCTTTCATTAAATTTCATTACTTCTCCCTGTGGCTGTAAATAGAAGGTGTACCTTATGAAATTTAATTCTTTTTTCTGGCAGCTTGTGTGATAAAGGTGTGGCTTCTAAATGAAGGTTTATCCTACACGGAAGGAGATTGATTTGAGGATATATAGGAGAGGATTTCAGTTTTATGCTGAAACTGATCAACCTTACTGAAATAAAAATTAAAATGGTTATATATTCCACCAGAATTGCTTCGTTAAAAAAGGAATTATCTTCTAGAACTAGCCTGCAAATGCAGGAAAGCCAAGCATATGAAAATAAACTAGAGGTGCACAATGCATAAAATTAATTATTGTGATTAAGAATAATAAATTAGGTCTGGTTTGGGTCCCTGGTTTTCTGATAGGTACAAAAGCAAGGAAATTATTTTTTTCTCCTATAAACTTGCGTGATTAAATAACCTCAGGATAAATCTCTAAATGCCTGTGGATTTGCTCTTTTGAGCTATTGCCATTGCACTGTGCACTATGAAGAATGGAGTAAGTTTTCTATATTGACAGTGGCTTTTTTTTTTTCCTCCTTTACTATCCTTATTTTCTTTCATCCACTATTGTATTTCTCATAAGTCCTGTGTGAAATTGACCCCTTTGCCAGCTGACATAACTCTTACTTCAGAGGTGTGAAGGTTTCAGTAAAGTTTTCATTAGTCTCTTGGGAAAAAACCAAAACCATAATATCCTTAGAGCTGTGCTATACTCACCTTTGTCACTCATAATCCTTCTGTTCTTCCACTGCACATTTTTATCATTTTATTTTCTGCACAGCTACAAATATCCATATTTATGAAGTACTCATCACCATGGTATCCAAGTACACTTCAGTTTATTAAAAGGTTTACGTGACGTGACTGCTTGTAATAGCAGGGGATTAGACATGATGACGCAGGTTCCTTCTAGTCTCCTGTTTCTATAAATTAATACCATAAAGCATTTCCCTAAAAATAGGTACCACTTGGAAGGTCACTATATAACATTTAAAACAGCACCAGTTTTGTTGCAAAGTACATCATGAGATGTCCAAGGACTCTGCTGTCTCTTCCAGGTGGGCTGCTGTTAGCAGCAGGTAGGAAAACTCCGCAGGCTCGTGTTACACTTGTGTGCCAGCTGTCTTGTCTTAGCTCAGGTAGCCCCAGAGTGGGGGAAAACGTGTCAGGACAAGGGATAATGGGTTTGAACTGAAAGGGTAAATTTACGTTACATATTAGAGAGAAATTCTTTATTTAGAGGATGTTGAGGGACAGGAACGGGTTGCCTAGAGAAGTTGTGGATGCCCCATCCCTGAAAGTGTTCAAGGCCCGGTTGGATGGGGCTTTGAGTAACCTGGTGCAGTGAAAGGTGTCCCTGCCCATGACCTTTGAGGTCCAACCCAAGTAACTCCACAATTCTATGATATTGACTATGCTGTGTATGACCAATTATGTGTAGTATGTACTGTAGTATACACCTGGCTTAGCTGAAGGCCTCTGAAATGACTCTCCCAAAGGAGGGTTGATAGGCTATACATATCCATGAATTAATATTTCTGATTTTGTTACATTTTTCAGTGCTGTTTCAAAAGTCAAAGGTTATGTTATTAGCAAGTCATTCTGGATGGATATTGTAGAGTAAATTTTTTGTTTTCCAGAATGTTCATTCACATTCTTGGGCCAGGCAACGAAGACATTTTAATTTGTGTGGGATTGTGTTTACCAAGCAGCCAGTGACAGCAGAATTATAGTTCTGTAGATCCAAACAGATTGTTATTGCACCAGACTTAAACTAGTAAATCATTAGAACCATTCCAAGAGGAAGACTCTCTGTGTGTTGTAATACAAGGCTTATACTATTATATGCTTCATGAATTTTTTAAAAACATTGATAAATGGAGAGTCAAACAAAAATATACCAAGGAAGTAATTTTAATAAATACTGCTGTTTGTACTCTACTGGAAGTTGTTGCTTCATTTCTAGCCTTGTGAAATTCAGGTTCATAATATAAAAGAGTGGGAACAGGTTCTCATGGTGACATTTCAGCCAAACAGCTCTACACATGTGTTCATCTCCTTGTATGGTGGATCAGTGCAGGGCCAGTGCTGCATGAAGTACAGCAGGTGTAAACACCCCTTTATCTGAGGCTTCAGCTTTGTTTGTTTTGCAAACATAGCTCTGGTCAAACCAGCAGGAGATGCTGAAACCTCAGAAAACTGAAGTACCACCGGTCTCCGGTCCCATTTCTTTAATGGTGTAAAGTTTTTTGAAGTGACATGGAACATAAGGCCTTGAAGGACTTGCATATATTAGGAACATGATTTCAGCTTGGATACTATGCCCAAGTTAGTTTTAGATCTAGCTGGCTTAGATGTGGCAAGTAATGAAGTGGCCTTGGCATGTGTTTGCTAATCAGGCAATCTTCAATCTGCTGAAATTGGTAGTGCAGCTATTTAATTTGTGTTCCAATAAGTTAGCCAAGAACACCATTTCTAGCCAAGTACACTTCTGTGGAAGACTGTCACCTCCACAAGCTCTTGCATTGAATATTAAATCCTATGATCAGGATTCAGATCAAGATTCCCCTACCAAGGCAAAAGAATCGGTTTGCTGTGGTCCCACCAGAACCTGTAAGGAGAGGTAACATTTTTCAGTAACATACTTTTGTAAGACTCAGAAAGCTTAAAGACGTGTTAAAATTGGAAAACTTTCACTTCATCACTTAAAATGGTCTTGCTGTAGACAAAAAAAAACCAGCCCTAAATATTTATTGAGCTGTGGGTGTGGACAATAAATTTTTTGGCTGTTAGTTTGCTAGACCATTGTGGATATGGTATGATCACTAGTTTACTAACAGATGGACATCCTTTTAAAGCCAAGCTGTTATATATTTTTACCATTTTAGTCTGGATGGAAACCAGCTTTTTTACCTTATGTTGTGCTTTTTATTTCTTATGTCAGAGGACAAAATCACTTCCAAAATGTGCTTCTGAAAACGAGAAACATTTCTGTAATCCATATGCACTTCTTCACCAGACCAATACTTGCCCTGGGTATTCCCTTGCTAGAACAATAGCTCTGCCTGACCTCAGGGCCTCATTTCCTGTCCCATCCTCTCCCTATATCAGTGGAACGCTGTTGAGTTGATTGAAGGCCAGGTACAACAGATTTAGGAGATGTCATGGCAGATGCCAGGCCTAGGGATATTTTGTCAGTCTTTTCTGTTTGTTCAAGTATTCTACCATTCGTTGGTTTTGCCATCTGTCACGCTTTGCCTGGTGGCTCTCTTTGTTCTTACTGACTGTGTGGTAGGCTCTGCTGCCTATATCTGAATCACAGATCCTGGACCAAAATCAGAGCTAACATCCAACACCATCGTTATTCATTCCTGTGAATGTAAATTTAAAATTTATTTAATATACAGTGTACTCTAGACATAAATGACCATATATATATAGATAGAAGTTTTCACTGGTTTCTTAGTAAAGAACTGCACCTCTGAATATGATACAGTACACTACCCAGTGTATTCTAAAATTAAAGTATATTGTTGGTTCATATGCCACTTCTTTATTGATTCCAATGGCTAATGTCAGAGACTCCTTATTGTATAACCTTTCTTGAATTATTTCAAACAGAAGAGTGCCAGTGGAGGCATAGTAACTGATAAAGAATGAGTTAACATCACCTTCATTTTCCTTAGCCCAAAAAGCAAAATCTACAGTTTTTACTCAAAAGGAAGAGATTGATTGAAGGAGGAAATCAGTGTGGCTAAAGAAAGGTATGCTTAATTTTGGAATCCTTATGAAGGTAAAAAAAAAACCTAAAGCCAGTCTGAAGTAATTAAATTGAGTGAATTGGGTGAGATCTTACAGGCAAATGTTACATAAAAAACTGAGGAAAAGCCTTTAATTTTCAGAAGTACAGTGATAGTTACAGAGAAAGTAAGAAGAATAAATAGAGACTGACTTAGCAAAATCACAAACTCATTACTGACATCAAAGGATAAAAAGTAGGTGAAAAATATAAACTAAGTCAAATTGTTAAGGATGTGTATAAGGAAATTATAAAAGCATATATATATAGGACAACTAGCAGGAGACATCAAGTGTAAAGGAAGTAGTTTTTCAACTCTATTACCAGGAAAAGAGATTTTGAGGAAGATCTGTTCTTTTTCACTGATGATTGATGATGCTGAAAAGTAGCAGTGTTTATTGGTTGCTTTTTCTGTTTGTTTTCACAAGAAGAAATTAAAAGTTACATGGTGAAAAGCTCTTTAGTACAATTATTACCACAAATTGATGAAAGAGCAAAACCACAGTACAGTGTGGATAGATGAAGCAGATATTTTCTTATCGACTCTTTGACAAGCTTCATCATAGGCTAGTTACAAATATGATGACTCTTACTGGTTATTTTGTGAAGGATACCTGACAGAAAAGTGAAGGGGTGCATCATGTTGTCTTTTGAAAATGAGAAAGAAGAGTTAAGGAATCATAGGTCAGGTAGGTTTTTTTCTAGGAAAAAACCCCAGATTTTGGAACAAATAACAAAACAAGCTTTTGTTAGGTATTAGTAACATAAGAAAATTAATACCAATATACAATTTTCCAAAATTAATTGAACCAACCTAGCTTAGCTTCCTCTTGTAGTAGAATAATAAACTTTGTAAGCTGCTACTCCTAAGACTGTCACCTGGGATTGAATAGGGATTTTGTGCAACAAGACAAGTAGAAATGTTAGGCAAGTCACACTAAGTCATGGCTGTCACCCTGCCTGACTTCCCAATCATTAGAAATTCCTGTTGTCATTACAGCGACTCTTTTCATGGTATCTCATTGATGTGGGTTTCTTTCCAAGGCTACAGAAAATTGAGTTTCAACCCCAAATTTATGTTTTAGCAGGCATTCTGGCCAAGCACCAGGTGAAGGGTATAAATTAAATAACTTTTCAAGACTGTTTAAAGAAAATTGCAAGAGAATATAAAATGATTTTGCTGTAAAGGGCGACAGAGACATTCTGACAGGTCTTTAAAAATGCTTGCTATTATATGGAATCTAAATGTGGAATAATGGGTACAAAGAGATGTAGATTATTTCTGTTTTACTCGAGTGTGATTTGATTGAGTCACTGGAGGGAAGCAGAAGAGGCCAGCTGAGACACAGGAGGTTCCTCCGGGGGTGACAGAGCCAGCGGGGCAGGGACCCAGCCAGCTGGGACCCAGGTGCACGTGAGCAAGGGAGAAGAGGAGGCCCAGAGACCACGGCCACGTTGGACAGAGAGTGCAGCGCAGCAGCAGGTTCCTGGTGATGAGGCATGTCAGGCTGGAGATCAGAACACAGGTCTGGATCAGGCCTGGTGAGGATAACCAGGGTCAGACACAGACCCATCACCACTGGGGCCAGTAAGACTTACTAGAGCCTTCAAGGCACTTCAGCTAGACCTTGCTGTTCCTGTATGATTTATGCAAGCAAAGACGTGCAAAGGCTGCTGGCAGAAATGCCTGTTGTCCATGTCTACTTTTATATAAAACCTCAAGCCATTTTCTAAACAGTTTTATGATTTCTTTATCTTTCTCACCTTACCTGTCATAGTATTAAAACTTTTCTGTGCTGTGATTAGAGTTATAGCCAACAGTGCCTGGGAAACCTGAAAATATTCAAGAATTAAGAATAAATTTTCATAATTTTCCAAGGCTCAGCAGTTTTTCAGAAGCTGTTACGGATGGTTTACTACTGGTCTCCAGCTACTGCAGTTGGTTCATCAGTATTTGGTATCCTTTAAATTGACTTTGCACTGGCATAAGCCAGAAGTGTTTGCAGCTTCAGCACTGATGGAGCAGGAAGGATTAAGCTCCTCTACTAAACATATGCCTACCGTAACACGCATCTGACATTTCGGATGAGAGCAAGTAATATCTTTTGAGCCTGCAAATCTTATCAAACAGCTGGGACACCTGCTCCCAGGCACTAAGATCCTTTGTTTATTTTAACATTTACAGTTTTTCTCTGCCCAAAAATTCTTTGATCAAGGACTCAGAAAATGTGTACACCATGTATCAAAGCAGTACAAACCACAGTAAGGTTTTACTGGATTAAAACTAAAAATCCAGGCCAAAGTTTCTGATCTAAGTTTTCAAAGGGACTGTGGTGCATACAGGCAAAATGAGAAACTTCAGCTTGTGTTAGAACATGTGAGTTATTTGTGTAAACTAACTCCTCCTTAATGGCCTCAGGGCCTCTAAAGGGGGCAGAGAACTTTAAAATGGAGGGAATAAAATATCTACTTAAAGAAGTCTTTGTTATTCTAAGCTGTATTTGTTTTGTCATTTGTAACAGGTACTTTTATTGCAGTGAGAACCTCCAGTGCTGGATGATGTTAGAAAAGTACCTTCAAGGCATCTTCCTGGTCAGCAAAATAAATGGTGAGTTTTGCTTATAAATCCTTGAAAACACTTCCCTTGTTGTTGCCAACTAATTGCTTTTCTTCCACACAGAAGTCCTTTCATAAACACTACATAGAATTTAGCCCTTGGTAGCTCTCTTGAAGGCAAATAGAGTTAAACACGTCAGTCTGCAAGTCACTAAATTTCTAGACTAAAGCTTGTCGTCTCCCAGGAGAGAACATGTGACTTAGAAACATTTTAAGAAACTGTTCCTTTTTTTTTCTTTTTCAATTGGCAAAAACGTGTCAGAAGTCAGTGTTCTGGCATCTATGTTTCACACTTGGATTACCAGTTCTGTCTTGCATCAGTATTTAGTGTCTGAACTATTAGATTTATCAAGTTCCACTGCTAAAAGGACTTAAAAGCTGTCACTGGCCATCACAGGCTGTGTAGTCTCTTAAAAAGATTGAACTCTACTGCTATCACAGTATATTGGAAAATGCATTATTTTTAATTATTTCTTTGAGTCCTAGTTTACTATGCTACATTATGCACATCTATTTGGTTTGAAACTAGAGGAACTTTAAGGTCCCTACCAAAACAATTTTATGATTCTATATTTATATTTCTTTTATAAAAGATGTATGTATAAAGTGAATAATCTGCAGGAATTTACTTATGAATTTGTTAGAAACTTTTCAGTAAAACATTTTTCAGCATTCTGGGATCTAGAATTAACATTCATAATTACCTTGACCTAAGTGAACTATATGAATTTGAAGGAAAATTGCTGCTTAATCAGAACGAATGCCAAGTACTATTTATGGTAAAGGTTCATCGAATGGACGAATATAGACTAGGAAAAGTGGAAAGCATTCCAGGGAAGGTTAGTGATTCACAAGATTGAATCCAAGCTGATAGCTGTTGCAAACATTGTCCCCGCAATACTGCTAGGTATATAAAGAGAGGCATAGTTTTACACTCCTTCAAATAACATTCAGAGGGCTGGTAATACCCCTGGTGTCTGACCTTATAATTGAGAAGACATCTTAAGCACCCTTTTTACACAGTCTCTACAGATAGTGGAATGTTTTTTTGGTGTTTCATTGATGTGTTTTTGAGCATGGTATATGAAAAACACAAGAAAAACTGAATGGGGGTTCAGCAGTTTTTTATTATATTTTTACTTTCTTGAAGAAAAATTACAGGAGTTGATACTGCTTTAGGAAAAAAAAAACAAACAATGAACATCCTTGTTCTAATTCTCTCACTGGAACTTGTGGGAGGTCTGTCTGTTAGAATATCAGTGTTTCCTCCACTTCCCCAGGTTCTCAGGGCAGACAGCTCACTCTCCTATGGTTTTAGTGACTAAAACCAAGTGAAGGACAACAGCTGACTTTGTCCTTGTGTCACTCTCCAAACCCTTAATCAGGTATTGCTTGGAACATTTTCCGTCAGGTTATAACTAACCCAGCCAGGTAACATTGCGTGCATAACCACCTTTCAGAGACCCACTTTTGGTGGTAACTGACTTGTTGTCTATGCTAAATATGTTTCAGTGCTAGAATACTTGAGGAAACAATCCTCTTCCGTTAGTTCTTATCTGCTACTCTTGAATAGTATGCAACACTGGAAACAAAAAATATGCAGGCAAAGGCAACTCATTGAATAAAACAGTTTACATTCTGGCATAGGCATATTCTGAGATCATAATCTTACAGAGAATTCATGAATTGTACAGAGAGGTTCTCTAAATAACCAGCTATCTGTTAATAAGGAAGAATTAAGGTCTTTGAACTGTGGACAGATGCATGCAATTAGAAACAAGATCACATTATTTTTAATAATGGAATGCAAATCTACAGCAAGGGAACAGGTGCATAAATGTCACGGACCATTGAAACTTATCACAGGTGCATTATGAAGCACGTGGAGAAGCAAGTCAATTCATTCCCCAAAGACTGCAATAGGTTTGTTATTATATAGGAAGGAATATGGCAACATTTTTGGAAAATAGCTTTGCCCTAAGTAAGACTTTTGCTGCTGGATGTGCATGATTTTTCCTCCTTAATAGTACTAGTATTTCAGTTTGCGGAGCATTTTTTACTCAAACTGTGTTCTATATTGACATATGTTATCTATGTATCTTGAGAATATGAGATATCAATTAATATCTAACCAGCTGGTCTTAGTTACCTTTAGAGATATATCTCTAAACCTAGCCTTAGCTTCCTGTATGGTAACTCATTGTTAGACATAGTTCTTCCAGCTCTTTTGGATGTTTGTGGATGGGTTCTCAGTAGCTCATTTGGTTCATAGGGTAGGCTGGGAAATGTCATCCCCTTTTTCGGCAGTGACTGAGAAGACAGAGGAAAGGACATGTATCTCCTGTGTGCCCTAACCAAGAGCAGGCAGATACAGCTGAAATTTCATCAGCTGTAATGGAAGACACGTGTTTTTGCTGCTCTTTGAGTATCCATACAGAAATAAAGTGTTATAGTGGAAGCACTTGGTAAATTGCAATTTGAAGGTTTTTTAAATGTGACACTAGGAGTCCTAGCCGTTAGCATTTTGAGTGCTTCCTCTGCAGAATAGCTTGGCCTGATTCCTTCTTGCTTTAAATTGGCCTAATTCCATAGGCAACAAAGAGCTGGATTAACATTAGCAGCAATGAAGATCAGTTGCAGACTTGCAGCAGTACAATGCATAGTGAGTCTGGAGAGGAAATACCCCATGTACATATCCTTACCATAATTAGACAATCTGCATCTTTTTTAAAGTATTGCTGGCTCACTAAAAGTTCACTTGTGTATTAACAATTACTTCATAGTAACTATCATGACTGTATTTTTTTGCCGTAAGATAGCTATTGGTGATATAAGCAGTAAGATATAAGCAGCCAACAAGTAGGAATCTGCTCTGGGATATCTGCGTCTCCTCTAGAGGCTTATTTTTAAAAGATACACTTTCTGAAAAAGGAAATAGTTGCTTTCGAGAAAAAAAGAGCAAATGATGAAGAAAACCAAGCTGAAAGATTAAAAGTTTTTTGGATCTCTAAAAACTCAATTTTGAAATGCAGTCTTGCTTAAGGAGCTTTAAACTAGATTTGAAGTGGTACAGGAATATAGCCAGGCTCAACAGATATAAGCTATGCAATGGGGACAATTGAAGGAACCACCCAAGTAGCAAAAGGAGACTTAAGAGGGGATACCTCCAATGAGTACAAGCACCCAAAGGTGTAACCATGAGTCAGGACTATTGGGGCCTCCCTTTGCACCCCTACTGGGATATTGACACACTCAAACACTTCCATAAAGTGCCTGTACATGGATGCACACAGTTTGGGGAACAAACAGGAGGAACTAGAGATCTGTGTGCAGTCACAGGGCTTTGGTCTCATTGCAGTTGCAGAGATGTGGTGGGACAGCTCACATGACTGGAATGTTGTCATGAAGGGCTACATAATGTTTAGGAGAGAAAGACCAGGAAGGCATGGTGTTGGAGTCGCCCTCTGTGTGATTCAATACCTGGAATGCCTTCTTTGCACTGGTCTTCACTGACAAGATCAGTTCTCAGGATCCTCTGACCCAGCAGACCAGGGTAAGGGAATGCTGAAAGTGCATCAGGAAGAGTCTTGCTAGCAAGTTGAGAGAGTCCAGTTCTGGGCTTCTTGGTGCAAGAGAGACATGAAGCTCCTGGAGCAGGTCCAATGGAGGGCTACAAAGATGATTAAGGGACTGGAGCATCTCTTTTATGAGGAAAGGCTGAGGGATCTGGGCTTCTTTAGCCTCAAGAAGAGGTGACTGAGAGGGGACCTCATCAATTATCTGTCAGTATCTGAAGGGATGGTGTGAAGAGGATGGACTAGGCTCTTCTTGCTGGTGGTCCCAAGCAATAGGACAGGAGGCAACGGCCAGAAACTGATGCACAGGAAGTTCCACCCAAGCATGAGAAAGAACTTCTTCATTGTGTGGGTGACCAAGCACTGGAACAGATTGCCCAGAGAGGCTGTGGAGTCTCCCTCCCTGGAGATATTGGAGAACTGTCTGGGCACAATCCTGTGCAGTGTGCTCTGGGATGGTCCTGCTTGAGCAGGGAGGTTGGACCAGATGACCCTCCGTGGTCCCTTCCAACCTGACTCATTCTTTGATTGTGAGTAACACAGTACATTTTGGGGAATTTCTTTCTGTATTAGTTCATACATGAAATTAACAGTATTTTAGTTTGTTTTTTTTTTTCACAATATCTAGCCATAGAGGTTGTATAGCCCTACAGTTGAAAAGTGAGCATGTAAATATAGTCTGTTCCACTCAAAAGAAAAACATATTTTTATTCTGACAGAAAAAGTCAAATTAATAACATAGTAAAACTAGAACATTTTTAGTCAGAAATGTTCTTCTGAAAGCATTCTTTAACATGAGGTATTTGTCCTGTCAAATATATTAGCTCCCTTCCTGGCTCTTGATGAGAGTTCCTCCTGTGGGATGCTCTGAACTGTGGCTAGGGTGATTCACTCTTGAGACGTCTTGGTCTTAAGCAATTTTTCTCCAAGAAGGATGCTTCTGGGGATTGTCCATTCCAGGGATCACTCCCACTACGCAGCAGGGAAAAGCCTGAGCTGGGCTTGGGTCCCCTCCCAGGACCATGGACATGTTTTCGTGAGCTTTGTGCTCTGAAACACCCACAAACACATTCATTGCCAGTCTGAGGTTAGGCAGATTGTGCCTTCAGTGTGACATTACAAAAAAATTATTCAGTAGGTGTTGGCACAGACTTAGGTAGGAATTTAAGGCTACTGAGCAAGTACCAGGGAGGTGGAAGAACAGGACATTTTAAGGAACATCATAATCAGACAGCTGGAAATTATTGCACCCTGGTTGAAACTTATTTGATTTTTTTGATATTATTTTATATTACATATTGATTTTTTGGTTTTTTTTTTGATGGGAGCAGATAATTTTCCTGATGTTTTCTGGAAAAAGAATGGTCCTGGTTTATAACTGTTTATAAGATGGAACTGTTTAACTGATAATTCAAGAAAATGATATTTTCTGAGGAAATATTCATGTTAACAGTGATTATGGTTCCATGAACATGTTCCATATTCTTGAGAGCTTTTTTTTCTGACACACTTAAATTTGCTGTTCTGTTGTTCCAATTAAATTTAACTGTTAAAAGTCACGATCATTGAGTGTGGTGCCCACTAATTATAATAACATAGCATTGCAGACCACTCAAAATCACAGTCATATTGGTTGTTTTAGAGAAGTTTGCACACTTTAAAACTCTTAATCTAGGCCATTCACAACATGAGCAGAATAGAGCCCAAAACTACAATGATGCACTCTCTTGCCTCTGTTGAGAAGAGGGACTGCTGTTCTGGACTGCTGGTGGTGTTTTATTTGTAATATAGATATTATTTATTTATTTAAAGGGTCGTAGCTTCATACTTTAAATGCTGAGATTTGTAGATCTAAAGCCCTTCTCATAAGTGTCAGTATGTCAGTGATACTTATTTCCAGAAAAAGGGAATAGTGAAGATTTATTCTTCATGATCATGGCTAACCAGTTATTCAGAAACCTGGGGCTGTGAGCTGTGGACACAAAGGCTGCAGTCTGTCCTAATGACTGGAGAATGGACACCCTCACTACAGTGATGTGAAATTCCTCAAAGTGCTGCTCTCTCCTCAGCAGCATCACTTCAGACATTGCAGGAGAAGTCTGCCTCAGTCAGCTACTCCTCATCCATATTCAGGCACTGAGAGCACTGTATTGTCCTGTGCTGAAAAATCAATACAGTGAATACTGTGTGTGCTGAGCCTATTTGATCTCTATGGTTGTCATGGCTACACTTCAAGGTATTGATTCATCCACAGGGATCTCAGGGTTGGATGGTCCCTGTATTGAGGCAGAAATCTTTTGTCCTGTGAAATCTAAGCACATTCTACAATGAACCCTGTTTCACATATGCTTAGACCACCAAAACTGTTTTGCTGGTTTTTTTTCTTCTTTCTCTTCTAGGGGCATTGGTGGAAGGAGCAATTTCTCAAATATTTCCTGCAAATTCCAGCAGATTCTATTATCAATGATATTGCAGGCATGATAAAATGTACAGTGAAAATTATATGGATAAAATGAAAGACTCAAAATACCGCTGTTTTGCTTCATTGAACACAGTGAAACCTGCAGACTGGGTGTATTCTTAGTGGCTGTTCCTTGGATCCTTTTGTTCATGTATTGGATCTATTATGGTCTTATTAAAGTAAATAAATTGAAAAGATTCTGATTGGAAAGGGCTGTAATTTGCATTAGAACTCTATATTAGGGACTGTCGTTTCATACAGTTTCATACCATTTATTCAGTATTTCATACTGTTTATTCTGTTTACTTTTTTGTAGATGTATATACATGTACATATGTGTATTTATAAAACAACAGGTCCAAAATTGCCTATGAGATATATATGTCCTAATTTTATCCAGAAATCATGGCACTCTATTTAGATACCTTTTTGTGTGTATTCATCAAAGTAACTGATCCATCTGTGCTTGCTATTAGCTTTGATTCCCTGTAACAAGTGTAACAATTTATCTAGTAATATCTCAGCCAGTTCTACTGGCAGGGAACTGATTAAAGCAATTGATAAGGTAACACAATGAGATCAAAATACAAGCATTTGAGGTCCAAACCTCCATCAAGTAATCTAATCTCCCATGGTCTTAGATAAATTATATTTTGTATATTAGCATTTCTGAAATCAAATTGTTACTGAATAAAAAGGTGAATCTAGCAGAAATTACCAAAAACCATGGAAGGAAGATAGCCAAACTGTATCTTATATTTATAATCAAGTGTTAGATTCTGTGAATATGCAGTGTTGCCTTCTGTTACAGTGTAGATCTTTCTGTAAAAATACAGGTAGATAAATAATGGGAAACAGTGCTGGTCAGCCTGTTAGCAGAAGAGGTGTGTTCCTAGTGTGTTTGTTGTGTGTTGAGAACACTGGGCTTCCTGACAAGGATGCAGATGCATGTTTTGAAAATGTTGTTTTGGGTTTCGGTGAAAGGGTGTCCTGGTAAAGGGAGAGATGCTGTTTGTATTTGCACCATGAAATTTATCAAATGTGAAGCCCCTGTCTTGTGCAGAAATGGCTTTCTCAGTAAAATTTGTCTATTCATTCTACCCACTGGCTGGGTAGAAGTCAATGAAAAATCCTGAAGAATAAAGGGAGAAGAAGGTTGTCTCAGCCTTCTACCTCCTCTCCAATTGCTGCTGAGCTTCTCTGAGGGACTGTTGTTTTATTTGACTCTGACCTCCAGCTGAATCCAAGGTGTGTCTTTCCTTCACTAAGGCTTGTGATGCTGAAATTTATGGAATTTTTTTCTTCAGAGTGAGGTACTGAGGCCCCCTTGTAATTTCTGTCTATATTTCTGGTGTTAATAGGAGTAAACTTACCCAGTTAGTGCCATCTCTGCTAAGAAGCAAGAAAAATATCTTCATGGGAAACCTACCAGGTTTCCTAAAATTTAAGAAGTTCCAAAGAATTTTGGATTGTATTTATGTGAGCCTATATTCCCTCCTGTTCCCTATTATATATGTTAGTTTTCCATCTGTGTTTTCATTCTTTGAAATCATTGATGGTATATAAATATTGGAGATGGTTCTGTACATGGAGGAAGTACTCTTAAAGATTTCATTTTCTTTGGTTATATTTGGATATATGCGTTTGGTTAACGAGTGCTGAACTTAATTTCTTTGTTAGATCTTAAGAAGGTGTTTCTGGAGAAAAAACTTCTGTTTCTGATATCTAGAACAAGTTAACCTCTCTTTCTATACACAACTGACTTTCTCCTTCCCTCCGTAGAGTTTTCTGTACTTTTTAGTATTATTTTCTAATAGGATGGACACTGTTTAATGTCTTCAGTTTTGAGCTCTGTTCTTATCTGGGTTTTTCAAATTTCAGTCATTTTCCATGAGACATATGAAAACTCAGTACTTGTTATTGCCAAAGCAGTGTTCCTGAAGGAAGACAGAGAGCTTCCTGCAATTAATCTCATCCTGAGTTGTGCTGTACTCTAAAACTGTGTGTTAAGATGTTGGTTAACTCAGAAGAAAGGGACAATGGGCATTTCAAGCTGAGGGCCAGAGCACAGACTCTGGTAAAATATGGTATTCATGTATTCCTGAATACCTCATTTTAAACGGTCTTAGAATCAGAATCTGGAGAGATGTGGGGCCCTGAAGTTACCAGTTACATGTTGTTCTCTGGTCTTTTGTGAGCATCTTGCCCAGCCTATGACCAGAAGCCTCTTCTGACCCTCAGTAAGCTGGAATACTCAGTCTCTTGGTGTTGTGTATTGGCCTGGAGGCGGTGCTGTGCCAGTGACTGCCAATGTGGCTCATATTGAACGATCTAAAAAATGGAAAGCAGGAGCTTCAACATACTTCTTGGCCATGTGTACACAACTTAAATATACTCATATGAGGTAACTATTTCTGTGAAATCTGATTCCTAGGTAATGACTAATGTCTATAGAGTCAAGAACTCATCTTAATTTTGTAAAGAAAGATCAGGATCAAGTAATAAAGTATTGTTTGGGAATAATCTTTTACTATTAACCATGCCTTCCTTTAGCTATGGACACATATTTCCATCCATTGTTTTAAGCAATGTAAAAATACAATAAATAAACAATTTCTTATTTTTATCTCTTTTTTTTTTAAGGATATATTTGACTGGTACTTTCCTACAATAACAGTAAACAGTAAAACATTGCTTCTTCCTCTTTCATAAGAAGAGGTGGAAAGCAGCACCAGAAAATGATTTTCAACTAGTGAAAGTAGAAAAAAATACATGATATGTGGATTGGGTGGCTTCACTCTGGTTACTACAATCAGTGTAAGAGAAAAAAAGCAGATTTAATGTATCTACAGTTATGGAATTCTGTCAATAAAGATATTATATATGATACAAAACACCTACAGAAAAACAAAATTGAGAGAAACATGCAGAAAGCAGACTCCAGGTATTAGTTCCAGTCTGCTTTATTTTGTTTGATTTAATTTTTTTGTGAGAGGGCAACTTGATCATGACTTACTGTCTTGTAGCAGTGACTAGCTGAAATAATATTTTGATTGATATGAGGTTAAAATTTGTATAAATTCCATTAAATCCAAAGCATAAATTGTTAGGCTTTGTATTAATGCAGTCAGAGTGAGTCCTAAGATGTTTCTTTTCAAAATGTGTGGTTGGAATGGGGTGTCGTGGTGATGAACTTGGAGAGTAAGACACAGATGATGCTGTATGACAAAAGTAGGAAACCTGGGACTGAGGGGAAATGAGGTAGCCCTGGTGGCTGTGCCTCTGACAACTTCACCCCGAGTTCTGTATCTCCATATCTCTACTGCAAACTGTAAAAGTGATCGTTTAAAAATCATGGTGGAGTTACTGCATCTACTTTTCAAGAACAAACTTAGACAGGAAAAGCCCACTCCATCTTGGGTTTTATTTTTTTTCTTTTTTCGTTTTTTTTTTTTTTTAATTGAAATAATTACTATCAAAAGAAAGCAAAAATAGTTATATTTCAGAGACTCATAATGCTCCATCTCTGGTTACTACAGATAGTCTAGAAAGCTTTCTAGGTGTTCAGAAAAACCTGTAATTCTTTTTTTTTTCGTAGGAGCCTGGGATCATTCATTCATTTATGAACTGTTTAGGGTCTGAGTTTCAGCAGTAATCTGCTTAGTAGATTTTCCTGTAGCTGATGCATTTTTAAATCCTGCGAAAAGAAGCTGTTGCAACCAGCTAGTGGCCATTTCTACACAAATGCTACAGACTGAAATCTATCTGGAGAATAGCTTAACTGCATGTTCTTTCTTGATTTATGCTTATTTCACAGGAATTAGTACCTCTAAACACATGTGTGTGCACACATATGCACACTCCCCACAGTCTATGGTGTTTTTAAAAGTCAGTAAAGATATACCATAGAAGTGAGGTAATTCAATTTTTTTGAGGTTAGGAGAATAATCTACACCACTGACAGGAAAATATAACCTAAATCTTATTATTGAAGGACTAGATACATATTTTTTAGCTTTTTGCTTCTCAAGGATAATTCATTATACACTGAATAATCACAGTGCCTGAGCCTATTTAGTGGAAGTCCAACAAAATGTACAATGAATGTCATTGGCACATGTCATACCTAAGTGTAAAGACTATAAGGAGCGAAGACTTCCCCTGGGAAGTCTTACCTATGGGATGAAAGGTGTAATTTTTATTTAATTCCCCCATGCTGTATTATAAAGTGGATTCTAAAGCAGTTGTGTTTGAACCAATTTAAAGCAGAGCAGTATAATTTAGTCTGATATGTGATGACAAAATGTGCCTTTTCCTCATCAAAGCCACCAAAACATGTATTTTTGATAATCTACCGTTAAAATTCTTGCTAACACCAGCAGGGTCTAAAGAAGAGAGAAAAGGCTGTGAGGAACAGCTGCAGCTTACTTCCTCAGTTTTCTTAACTGCAAAGAGAGATCTTAGAGTACAGTTCGAATAATTTACTACTCAAATAGTTCTTTTGCAATAAACATTTGATTATGAGGAACATAGAGAGCATCTGTTAAATTGTTTTAAATAACTATGTCACTTAATCGAAATAGCTTCTAGAGTTAAGGTTTCCTTTAGGAAGGTTTCAGCATTTGCATCTGCTGAATGATTTATATCCCTGACATTAGCTTAATATTATGGGGGAAAACACAGTTCAACCTCCGGCGGGCTGGCATGAGATGTGAAACTGTTCCAGGTTGAATTTTCCTTTTTAAATTTTTCATGAAATTCTCTCAGCAGGCCACTGTATAGCTCTGAAAGGATTTTGAACCTAATAACCATAACTGCTTCAGTCCAACCATCAGAAAAAAAAAACAAAGGGGAAAAACCCACTCCACTGGAAAACAAGCATTTCATCAAAACTCTCTTCCTGCTTTTACTGCAGCATAATAACACTGAATAGGTTTGGGGCCATCAATTGTAAAATTATCATTTTTCACCAAAGCAACATTATATTAAATGCTTAATTATTCATTACTAATGCTTGTCATGGTGAAAGATTAGTCCCAGCAATTTTTAAAGCAGTGGGCCTGGCTTTTCTTCCTTGAAGGTTAATGGCTGAGCCCTTGGTTTCATTACCTTCGCTAAACATGTCACACCTCATATGTCACAGCTTCGCTTTTTGCTTGCTCTCCTCTCTCTGCCTTAGTGCCTAAATAGTGGCAATGCTAAAGATTTGGTAGGGTCTGTTGCATGACTTTGTTTTGGTGTTTTTATTGGGATAAATTGTTCACCCTGGCAGTAAGGATGGGTGGCAGCAGAAGTTGGGGACTTTGTAAGATATAATCATTCTTGGCTAGGCTGAATCATTCCTGCGGGGGCATTTTTAAAATAGTAGCACTTAGCTTTAAATGGAACAAGATGCACTGAGATTATGAGCAAATTATGCAACTTGCAGAAAGCTATTTACTCATTGGAAATTACATGCATGAAATATTGATGGTGCATTAGTTACATGATGGCAATAAAAGTGGACTGCATTCAGTCTTGCTAGGTACAAGGCCACAGGATTACAGCCTTAAGCTTCTTCTCTGTAAACCTCTGAATGTTTAAGGTTTGTATTTATCAGGCCAATTTCAATATAACCTGTAAATATAGGGTGAAGGTTGGTTGGAGTTTTTCAAAACCTTAACAACATCTAAAATCCCATGTAACAGAGAGGTCATTCATTTCACAGACATGGAGAATGGTTTTATTTTTGCTATGGTTAGAAGAAATTGCTCCACATGAGATTTTTTTTCATACTGTTATCCTTATGTACTTTTACAAGTAAGGAGTTTTGAAAACAGGGCTGGGGTCACTGTATTTTGAGCTCTTCTCCACCTCTTTCAAAGGAACAAGGCAAGCCCAGGAACCTATATTGATTAAAAAATTTAAAGAGTAAGGAACTAAAACAGTCACTGAAAATGCAGGAGTACACCTAATGGCATTATTTCCATTAATATTACCATACTGGAGATTTTGCACTTGATGCTAATTATTGAACTTGATTCCTATAAATAAAGGCATCACTGTATAAATAATGAATTTTGAACCTATCCATACATGTACTACTGTTCTATAAATATAAATGTCGTAATTTTCAGCAAAGCTATTCAGTGCACTTTAAAGGAGATAAATAATTAATATGAATTCCATTTAGTTATTAAAAAGTCACTGTCAAGATAAAAATCATTGGCGTTTTTAACAAAATTCCCTGATTGCTAGTAGTCAGATTGATTTAAAAAAACAGAATTATTTGAAATATCTGGTTCAGACCTCACCTTTCTGTCTCTATTAATATCCACCCTTTACATACAATGATGGAAAAAGAATGGCCAGAAATCAGATGAAGGCCCAGAATTTCAATTTTTTTGCTGTCTGTGTGCTTTTCACTCAATCTAGAAATGAAAGTAACTGTTTGTTTTCCTAGTTTCTAAGTTTCATTTGTGATTTGGGGCAGTATTACCTTTCTCTTTTTTCCCCCATTCTCTTATCTTGAAAAAAAAAAGTCAGAAATTTAAAGTGCTGTAAAAGATTGTAATTATACTTTCAATTAAGGACATATATATGTTACAGTTATATGTTTATGTTAATAAAAATATTTGGATGATAAATTAAGAAAAGGCAAGAGGAGAAAATAACTATTACTGCATATCACAGAGATAACTACTGATTTAACCCCTACTGATGATAAAATGACTATTTCCTATCTGATCTTAACTCCTTTTCTGATTATTCTATAAAGAAATGGTAGAAGGAGCAGAGGAGAACAAATGATGATTAACAGCATCGTTCTGCTGCAGCAGAACTCAGAGTGTGTTGTTGGCCCAGCCATTGTTTACCCATGAAGGTTTCCCACACTGTTTCCTTTGCCCTATCCTTCTTTGGGAAGATTTTTACTTGTATATTTCTTATTCCCATTGTGACAGCTAAGCAGAATCGAAATACACAGGAAACCTTAGTCTCTCGTACGTGCGTGGGTAAAACCCCAAACCTCCTTCCTCACAGCAAACATATTTACTTCTAAGCACATGGAAAAAGAAATACGGGCAAAATACTTAGAGTCATTTTTAGAGATTTTAAATTAAGCATAAACTATGCCCTTTCAGTGTGGCATGTTTTCTCTGTCTGTAAAGGTTAGGTCACATCACAAGAAAGTCAATAATCTGCCAGCAGCATTGCCTACTGGCCTTTTTAGTTGTTTAGCACAAACATACATGAAGTACCAGTGGATCCCAGGGTTAGTCTGAACCTCTGGGAGCCCTGTGAAGGGTTTAGGAGTTACCTAAGAATAACTTAAGATTGTTGAAAATAGGAGATAGGGACAACATACTATGACCACTGTTCAGCTTGTATTCAGAAATGCTTCTGACGCTCCTAATAATAAATGTTGACTGCTGTACAGGCTGTGAGTTTGTTCCTGCTGTACTCTCTGGGGAAATTTGAGTGTAGGCTGAAAGAGCAAGTTGCAGTCCCACACGAGCATTGTTGTATTAGCAGAGATGCTCAGCTCAGCTGGAGTAATGTCACGGTGCACCAATGCTGCTGTCACTGTGCACCGCAGCTGCCTGGGGTATTCCTATGTTGCTCTGCTTTATGTAGTGTCAGTGTGCCTTAAAGGAGATAAGGGAGGATCTTTTTGGTCCAGCATAATTTCTCTTCATTCAGAACAGGTGGGCTAGAGTCAAACTGTGCAATATGACTGTGAAGATTAGGAATTCGGAATATGAAATGAATATTCATCTGCTATATTACCATCCACTCTTGATAAATAACTGGTATTAAATGTGGGGAAATATAACTGTGAGTACCATGAATCTCTGGTGCTATTCCAGGAATAATATTTTTGTTAGTAAATTCCTCCCTCATCAGCTCTTTATCTCCTTCCTTCCTTCCTTCCTTCCTTCCTTCCTTCCTTCTTTCATCTCTTATGCTTTCTTACAGGAGCTATGGAAAAAATATAAGATGTGGCAGAGAACTGTCAAACATCATGGGAACGAAACATTCAGATATTTGTCAGTTTGCCCATATTGATTCATCCTTAGCCTGTCTGATACAATCTTCTTCTCTGCAGGCAAATCAGGGTAGTACAGAAGAGTCAAAAGGGGCTGTAAATGGAAGTCACACTTCCTGTATTTTTAATTTTCCATGGACGTGCAGGATAAATTGAAACAATTCAAAATAATTAAGTAAAACTAAATCATCACACAGTGTAAATTGCCATATCAGTTGATGTAAATCAGTTTAACTTTGTGGCATTTATTTCCTTCAGGACTTAACCTAGAGTGTATGAAAAAATAGGATGCATAGATGTATGTTTACATGAAAGCTGTGTTGTTATCCAAAATCTTTATTTTGTATAAACAACAAGGAACAAAAGCCAACTCACTATGGGATGTAAATTGCATTTGAGTGAATCCTTAATAAATTTTTAAAATTAAAATTAAATGTTTCCTTAGAATTATTTTCCAAATCACAAAGAATTAATCATTCTTGGGGTTTTTATTCCTTTTGAAACTAACAATTTTTAATGCCGAAAGAAGCAAATAATTTATTTATAATACATATGATAATATAAGAAAATGCTGGTATAATAGAAATAAAAAACATTTAAATGACCTGCCACAAAGAAAGATTTTAATATTTGTGGTACCCATACCTGAACACTGAGGGTTTAAAGCATCTTTCTGTTCTTAAGCTACCTGTGCTCAGCGCTATTGCTGTTCGAGGAATTCTCTGTAACTGAGGTGGGAGAGACACTGATATGCAGGTATGTTCTCTGTAGTTTGAACACCAGACAGAACAAGACACTTTTTGTCTTTTAACATAGTCCAGAGCAGCTGTGTCTGCAGCTATGGCTCTACCTTGTCTTGTTCAATTCTGTGAATTTTCACATGAGGTCTGCACTCTGGGCAGGACACGTGGCTGGGAGCCTGACTCATTCACTGCTGCTGCTTTCCTGGGAAGTATTCCAGATGGCTTTTTTTAGTACTCATGGTGTGAACCTCAGGTACTCAGGTCCTGAATTAAGTACCCTGAAACACTCCCTGTGGACCAGGGTATCCTCTTATCTGCCATGGGCATTTTTAAGCAATCCCAATATCCTCCATTTATCTGTTTTGTCCCCACAATATGATCACAGAGCATGGTTAGAAACCTAGAGGTGTTTTTTGCTAACCACAGGAGAAGATAGGATTTGTAGTGATTCTGGACTTAGGTCAGGTATCGATTGCCTGCAAGGGAAAAGTGGTCATGAGGCACTTGAGTGTTCATGTTGCTTATGGGATCTCCTTCCCAGATGCACAGTAGAAGTAGCCTTCAATTCAAGCATGGGAAAAATTCAAAGGCAGCAACACTAAAAAGGGAAGTAGTTGTGCAAGTCATCTATTTCTTGTCTATATCAGATAATGCTGATATTTTGTAGCTACTGTGAGAGAATACCAGAAACATAATTTCCTTTCTGTTCAGACCATTCACAATAAAGGACTAAGTGGTAGATATTTCTGTCAAGGCTGTCATAGGAGAAGAATTCATATGACAGCTTTGAATCACTAAATCATGCAGGCTTGTGTAATAAAGAAGTGGCAGAGAGGTTTTAGCCTGAGGCCCTACAATTTTGAATAAAGAAGGACAGGCACACAAGATGCTCAGAAAGAACATGTCTTTTGTTAATTCCTAGAATTTTTAACGAAAGTACAACAATTTTAAATGTCTTTTGTTAGAAGCTCAATTATTGTATAAAGCATCCCAGACATCTTTAGTTTTTGTAGAAGTGATTTTAATTCCTTCTCTCAGTTTTGGAGAAAAGCTCAAAAGAATCAAGAGGATGCTGTCAGATTCACAAAAACACAGATATGTAGTAGGTTTTATTGCTTTTAAATGTCAGAAAATTTACATACTGTCTTTCAAGTCCACGTCATTCTCTCCTTGTATTCACAATCTGTGAAAGTTCAGGATAACAAATCTGGGCTCATCAGGCAGTGATTATGTGGTCAGGCTCCAGCCTGAAGTTCTGGCTGGATACTGCCAACCCTAAGCTTCCTGGTTGTTTGTTTTAACTTTTCATGCCCCGCACACTGCTGACCTCGTGTCAATCATACACGTTCTCCTGTTGTTTTCCTCATCCTGTATTCATTGGTCCCTCACCTCTGCTTCCTTTCCCTCCTTTTCCTGTTAGCCCTGTACTTAGCAAACAAGCATCCAATAATGTTTTAAAAAGGCCAAGTCCCTCTGGTAACCCCTTTTTCTACAAAGATAAAAATCTCAGGTTGAATTGCAAGATGCTGATGCAAGCCATGGTTTTGTTCATGCTATTGAAACACTATTTTTTCTTTTCTCTACTTAAACTCTAAGGCTTGAATTCATCTCACCAAATGCAGATGTCTCTAGTGTAAATATTCAGCTCTGAGCTAGTCATCACAGTTTTCCTTTAGAGAGAATGCAGAAACAGGCTATTGTAGACTGATTCAAATAGTTCTAGCACAGAGACCAAAATAGACTAGAAATCATACTTTAAATAATCCTGTTACTTTTGAATGACCATGAAGAGAGAGAAGGATGTCTCGTGTCTTGAAATGAGCCTCAGAAACTTGATAGAAGTTGCCTACCTTTATTGGGCAGGCTTATGGGTAGCCAACAGCATGTCAGGAGGAGTGAGGCTCTCCACAGCAGCCCAGGTGTTTTTGTTTATGTGATAATAATCATATGTGAGTCCTTTGTGCATCATTACTCCCCTTTGGTATATTGATGCTCTGGCCAGACTGCTCACTCTTTCCAGGTTTGCCAGTATCCCATTGTTACCACAATCTTTATTCTGAAATTAGTTTCTTTCCTTCCCTGCTTGGTTCCAGCTTTTCAGAATGCTTGTCTTGGCTTACAGACGTGATGCTTCTGCTGTCCTGTTGTGTGGTATCAAACTGCTCATCATGAAGCAGTAAACTCAAATTCACTTGGAATAGAAATGGTTTTAAGCAGTAAGGCTGTGATATCCTAAGCTTTGCCTGCACCTCTCTGTTCAGAGAACCATCTAAGAGTTGTACTGTTACCTCTGGAGGCAGTGCCGTGTCCCTGCAAGGAATGCTCACTTGTCTAAATATATGGCAAGGAAGTTCGTAGGGAATTTCAGGGGATAGAGCAGAGAGTTTAACTGAGGAGAATTTACTGAAGATGGAGCTAGGAGATATCTGATGACTGGGCAGGCAACTCTAAGCTCATCCATCTCCTGTGAGTCACCTGTTTCTTCTTGGATATATTCCATATGGTGCCTTTCACCAAGAAAAATTCTCATGGCATGGTACAAGGGCAAAGCATGTAAACTGCAGGCACAGAAGAAGAACACTTGATAACTATTAAAATAGTTTAGACTAATATAATCTACACAAGGATCACATATCATCTACTTGACATATCTATTCTGTATGAAGCCACTGCAGCCTTCCTGTGCGTGAATACTGAGAGACATGCATGTCTTAGAAGAATTTGGGTCTGTACTTTTAATATTTCAACATATAATCGTAAGATAATATGGCAACTGATAGTATTAAAAAGTATGTTTTAATGCATAGGTTAATGATTATGAAAGATAATAGGCTTTGCATGCTAAACAGCTGCTGTTGATTGGAATGTATGAACAACCTTTAATGCTGGAAGACTTTAGTTCCTATTTAACAGCTTATAAAATTTATTTTCCACAAAAAAATCGCAATTGTTTGTAATTGTTTTTTGCATGTGTGATTTATTTGACTTTTCTACCAACATATTTTGCCTTGGGATAGACTTGGAAATGAACTGAGTCATCTTGGTGAGTTTTTCCTGATGAAATACTTTAAAATAAATAATCTTTCTAACAGGTTTATGGCTTGCCATCTGTACTAAATACATCTCTATGAAAAAACACTTCAGGCTAAATGTAAAGGAGGCTGTGGAGGTAGAATCCTTAGCAATCTAAGAGCCTGAGAGCCAGCCTGAGAGCTGGGTAGAATTCATGGTGCTGTTAGGCATATAAATTCCTTGTACTGTGTGTGGAAAGGAGCAGGATGCTTCAGACAGCTGGCAAAGAATTCAGGAGAGAGGGTCTGTCTGAGACTGAGGTTACAGTTCAGGACTGCTGAGCATGTCTGCCATATGGGATTCAGAAAGTGTAAATTACTCACTGAAGTCATACATTTAGGTGTATAAAGATAGATCAGGGTTTTTTTAAAAACAAGACAGGTTATGGAAATTAGACATTCTTGAAATGGGGACCAACTTTATTTCTAGGTGTCACTCAGACCAAGGAGTTCATGGACCTCTTGTGCAATGTAACATGACATGTTTGTGCATAACAACTCATAACACACAAAAATAATGCAACAAAACCAAATGTTTGAAATGATACATTCATAAATCCAAAAATGAAAAGTTCACATTAAAAGAGAAAATTGATTTCAGGTTATGACAAAAACATAGTGTGATAAAGAAACTGGCAGTTATTAAAACAAAATAGAATGGCTGGGAGCTTTAATGGTGGGGGAAATACTTCATGGCTGGAGATTTTAAAATTAAGATTTTAAATTTTTCTATGAGATATGATCTTTTAACCCTGATAACCCTAATCTGTAGCATCTGACCACAAAACACTCTGTATTAGAGAAGTGGTGGTGCTTGGACAATCACAGAGAAGAAGATAGGAGAGAGAAACAAGGATGAAGGCTGAGACTAAGAAAGAAAGAAAGCATGAAAGAAAAATTTGGAAAGGAACAACAGCATATAGTAATAAAAGGAAAGGGAAGTGTGAATTTGGAAGGCAGAAAAAAACCAGCGCAGGAAAGAGCACAGTGAGAGTAAATGTCAATATCTGCCAGCAAGGTGGAGCATAAGGGATTTTCCTGTTTGGTTTGTTTTCTGCAGGGGGCTCTAGGGCTCATGGATTACAATAGGAGGACAGTGGCCTCCATGCCCCAAGAAAGCTTTTCCATTTTAAGTCCCTATGCTGTGTTTAAAGATAAGTGAACATAAAGCACTTAGTGCTGCAGTCACCCCTTAAGCCCCGGATAGCGTTGGGCACCGCGACAGAATATCCAGTCTGTCGGGGGTCCCGTGACCCGTCAGCCTTCTCCGACTTTGAGCTGGAGCTCGCGTCCTTCGGCCAGCCCGGGCGAGGGGATGGTTCGCTTCCAGGCCGATACCTAAGCGGTGGCGCTTTTCTCGGGTATCGGGGGCGAGAGAACACGAGGCAAAAGAGGCAGGAGGAGAGCTGTCACAATCCTTTATTGAACCAGGCAACTACTCCCTACAGTACACTGGTTGACTCCTAGGGATCAGTCCAAACA
>VWZT01007769.1:4862-20733 GCA_013397055.1 Pachycephala philippinensis
GGAGGAACAAAAAACAACAAAAAACCCCCATAAATTTTATACATTTACCTATGTTGTGGAGGACACTATTCAATTACTTAATGTGTGATTACCAAAATGTGAAAGAAAAACATGGAATTTGAACATTTGATAGCCACTGCTTTCAACTCTTCCTTATATTTGCCCCCAGAATCAATAGTCGTTCTAATGAGAGAACTATAAAAAAAGCAAGCATATGAATTGTCAGTCATAAGAAAACTTTGTTTTTAAAAACAAAATAGTCTAGCACACAACAGATTTATTTTTATAGAAAACCTGTAAATCTCATATTAAGTTAGTCATGAGCAATTTTGACATGAATATTAGGACTTAAAGCAAATGAGTACAATTATAAAGCATTTTGTGCAATGAAGAAAAAGAGCAATTTAATACAACATTGTCATACACTCCATATTTTCTGCTTGAGAACTGAACATATTATGCACCATTTGGAGAAGAACAGGAAACCATGAGCAAGTGACAATATTTCATTCTGGTGACAACTTTTCCTAATTCCCTGATGGAAATAGGTTCATAATATGTTGTTTTATGCTTTTAATGAGAATTTTAATATTTAATTTTTAGCTTACATCCCTGAGTCATGGCCGGGGGAAAAGGGTGTTTGTTTGTTGATTGGGTAGTTCTTACTTTTTCATGCCAAAATGATTTATTTGTTTGCTTCCTTGTTTGTGTAATTAAACTGGAATTAATTACTGTTAGAAAACTAAAGAGCAACTATAGCAAAAGAGGATACCAAAGTAGGTGATAGTTTAAGGGGTAATCAATGTCTTCAAAATGCATGGCAATTTTCCATTCAGGCTGTGATATTATCACAGCCTCACAGTTCCGCTACAACTGGCAGTAAGTTAAATGCTGGGTTAGAAACTACCAAAAATATTAGGACTGGATCAAGCTTTGGGGATATATTAATATTCTTTGTGTTTCTTCTACTTACAGAAATGTAAAAGGAATAAAACTTGAAGGTAAGAGCTAATTTGCCTCATGCAACTAGATTGTACTACAGCTTAGGTGGCTGCTGGGATAACTAACTTATGCTGTTTTTTTCTCATTTTCTGTACTGTCTGGAGAGAAATAGGCACCTCAGGGGGCCTTTCATTCTACCTAAATTAGACGCCTACCTTAAAATAGGGTAAATTGTTCACTGGTAGTGTATTGACTGCAGAAAGAATTGCAGTTGATTAGTTGTGTGCAGACAACTGAAGATTTAACTAAGCTCTATTTTAAAAATCTAAAGCTTCTTTCAGACTTTTAGAAGGGATGTCAATGATGACACTTCAGCTCTGCACTTTTCAACAGCTAAAAGCAGGTGTGTTAAATTGAAGCGTATTTTTGATCCATTTTAATATAGCTCAAATTCAAGCTTAAGCTAGGTGATGAAGTATGTCAAATCTTTCTCTGAAATCACTATTTTCATTTATATTTGAAATATTCCTGATTCTGTTTGACTTTACAATACATCAAATAGCTTCCCTCTTTTTCTAGAACCTTCACTTAGAAAATTCAAAACTTAATTTGAGGAGATATTTAAGGGATGTAAAGAGCAGCCACCTTCTCTGCCTGCTCCGTCCTGGGACCCCTTTTGTGCTGCTGCTGGAACCCAGCCTGTGCACACACACACACACACACACACACACACAGAGGCACGTACACACGTCAGCATGCAGACACACACACACACACACAAAATGTGTCACACAGACAGCCTCAGACAAGGCTCTGCCCCCAGCAGCCCCCACATTTGGACTCACACCAGACACAGACACAGATGGGCACGTCCCCTCCTCCTCTTCGGCTGGCAGCGGCAGAAGGTCACTCATGCAGCATACTCATAAATAGTCGAACTGTCAAAATAGCTGTCTCACCTGCTCTCCATCAGATTGTTTGACATGTCTTAATTCTGATAATACTCTGTTCATCCACAGAGCACCAAGAATAGCCTAAAGATTGGAGCGTACATATAAAATACAAAAAATTAATGACTTGGCCACAAAAAAATATGTAAACTTTTTCTCAGAAAAAAAAGAAAAAAGAAAGATTTTATGTTTTCTTATACTAACTTTAATGATCTATTTGTGTTCCATTCAAAAAAATAATCCTATTAAATTTTAGGGCAAGTTCTCTGACATAAACTTTGGTGAGGACAATCTTCTGAAATAAAATATTTGTCACTTTCAAAAACAGCTATCAGAATGCATGTATAAAAAAAGGGGCTAAAATTGGCATTTAATTCTAAGGAATTGAATAAATTAACAGACTTCAGAAAAGAAAAGAAGAGAAAACCAAAACCAAAACAAGCCCCAACCCCCAAAAAACCTCCTCAAAACCCAGGATGCGTTACTGAAAGAATGGAAAACAAATAGTGCAAAAGACTGCAGGCAAAGTGTTTTGTTATTACTGAGATATCTCAAATTAGGCAGTGTTTCAAATTAGGTGATGTCTTGAAGTGAGGGGTTTTGCAGACTGAAGCAAACTGTCAAGGTTCCTACACAGTGATATATACCTTGTAATCACAGGCCTCTCTGGTAGCAAGAGAATACATTCAGCATAATGAGAAAAAGCTGTTTTAAGATTAAAATAAAAATGAAAGATAAGAGTGCATTTGAAAATTGTAGCTCAGTCTTACAGATATGTATAGCATGGTTCTTTCAGATTTGAAGATTCAATAAAATTTACTGATTTATATATATTGAAAGCAGTTCTGTGTATAGAAGCCTCTATGTCATTTTAAAAGAAGGCTTAGAAGGGAAAAGCTGAGGGAATAGAGATGCAACACTAAATTTGCCTTTTTTTAGTGATAGCATTAGTTTTCAGGTAAAAATGACCCAGAAGTCAGCAATAAAATCTTCTGTATTTTACCACCTTTCAGAATATAAGATGCACATTATTTAAAAAGAAAAGAAAAAAAAAAAAGTCCCATACAAGGAATTAGAAGAAAAACAAGAAACTCCTGTAAATCACAGAAATGTGTATAGGGAAGTATACAGATGGTAGTTTTGTTTGTCTCTTTTGTAGAACAGAAATAACGGCAGTTGTATAGTCCATGTTGACTTTCCAAGGCTTTGGGTGCACCATGTATCATCTCTGTTTGCTATATTCTGTAAGATATCTTCCTGCACTTATTAAATCAAATATTACTGTCTGAACTATTGGCACACTTATTCCCTAGACTTCTGTTGTTCCTTTTGATTGTTTTTTTGATTGATAACAGACATTCCCCTTCTACTTCAAATTTGAGGTTACTGTTACATTTTGTTTGAACTTTCTGCAGTTAGGTCAGTCAAGCAGCAATAAAATTGAAAATTATCATTTCTCTAGAATAATTTCAGAAACATATTCCGTGGAGTTTTGTCTTCCCACAAACTCATGCATTTTTATTTTTATGGTTTTTCCAATGCCCAGAAGCATTGCTGGATGATATTTGGAAACAATAACACTAAAATAACCTGGATATATTTACTGTCTCTAAAAGTTTCCTGGAACAGACAAGTAGAATAGACAAGCAAAGATAAGGTGATACTAATGGTCATCTTGCTATCCTCAGTTGTGATGAAGTTTTTGTTTGTTTTGTACTACTTTTATTTTGACCCTCCTTTCAAAGTTTCTCTTCCCTTAAGATTTACCTAATACAATTCTTTTGGTTTTCTTAAACACAAGAAAAACTGTAATAGGTGGTAGGTAATTTCACCCTCCTCTCCCCATTCCCTAGTCAGAAACAAGGATATCTGTACAGGCTTAGCAACCTTAACCTAGGTTTAAATTATTATATTAAACTTTACTGTTGAGGAGTATTTAACACACATATGGTGTCAGTTATGGTCATTCACCTCATTGATTCAGTATTCATCAGTGCTCTGCCTTCAAACTCGTCATTAGCTACACATGTAGAATGTCTCCAGTTCACTCTTCTGTTTCTACTGCATGTTTATGTTATAGTCCATTCTCCTTCCATGAGGAGATGATAACAAAATATGCTCGGCTACAGAAGGACAATCAGAAACGTAGCATCTTGTAATTTAGAAATATCTATACATTACTGCCTTCCTCAAATTTGTTGTAACTTTCCCAAGGTAGGGAAAGCTTATATTGATGAATGAATGTGATCACAGAATCGTATATAGGTTTGGGTTAGAAGGGATCTTAAAGATCCTCTAATTCCAACCTCCCTGCTATGTGAAGTGACACCTTTCACTAGACAAGATTTCTTAAAGCCCCATCCAATCTTGCCTTGGACACTTCTGGGAGTGAGGTATGATGAATGATGGAATTAATCTTGTTTGAGTTTGGAATCATAGAATCATTTAGGTTGGAAAAGGTATTTGAGATCATTAAGTCTAGCCGCAAACCTGACGCTGTCCAAGTCCACCACTAAGCCATGTCCCTAAGCTCCACATCTGCAAGCTAATAAGCCTCTAAAGGTTGGACTCAATGATCTTGAAAGTCTTTTCCAACCTTAATGATTCTATGATTCTATAAATTACTTTAGAAGAGTTGCTGAAAACTACAACCACATATTTCATTTTTTGCCTTTAAAAACACACTATTTTTGCCATTTCCCCACCTACATATAAGCCATTGTATACCTTTCTTCATCTCACCTGGGATATCATACTGATCAGTAATCTGAATGATGACATCTCAGAATTAATGACTGATTATTCTCAGTATCTCTACATTTAATGTAAAATCTACACTATATTCTGAAGTCAGTTTGAATATGATTTATTTCACCTATCTTCAAATGCATCAAGTTAGATGTCTGTTTTAATTCTGTTTTCTAGTCCTGTTCCATGCTCAGAGGACAATTTGTTTCTATAAGGGAAGAGATTAAATCCTATGAGAAGTTTAAAACATGTGAAAATAATTTTGGCCACAACTGTAATGGAAGTTTAGGATAATAAAATTTGCCTTGGTTACAAAAAAAGATTTTTTATATTGCTGTAATTGTTTTATGAAATATCTTGCAATTCCACAAAGTCCCTCAGGTTTAATACCTAATTCTGAACAGTTCTCTCACAAGATTCGGAGGAAATAATTTACACGACTTTGGTGCCAATGTTGCTGTTGGATTCCCTGTCTCACACATACATTTAGAATATAATTAAAAAGTAACAGTTTCTGTAACTGCGTTAGTTTGAAAGGCCCACGAAAACAAACTAGGGATTGAAATCAGCTGTATTCTTGGTAATTCTAGGGATCACAGAGGACTGTCTGTCCTCAAATCCCTTAACAATGTTTATTTCCTACACCTTAATTAATACAGAGTGGGAAAAAATATTTAGATAGAGAGAAAAGTGATGGTGAGGACAATTAAATCATGCTGGTAGAAAGAAATACTGAAGAAATCAAACTCATAGTATTTCTCTTATTACTTAGCAATACAATAGAGGGAGACCCTACAGGGCACAAAACTCTCAGGTATTTGCGTTAATATTGTCAAGAAGATTCGAAAAACCTGGGCATGACTTATTTCATGTAGTCCTAAGCCCTCCAAAATACTCAGTGTGTCAAAAAAAAAAAAAAATAGTGGTCTACAATTTTATTTTAATTTCCTGACATTTTGAAGCAGTTTAGAGCTATTACTGCAATAATGGTGTTATGATCTGATTAGTGAGAGATGCCTCTGCCTGTATTAAGGTGCAAATGAGACCATATGCTGACATCAATAACATGGATTTTTTTTATCACCTCTCATGGATCCAGTTGATCCCGTTGGTCCTTCTTCACCCTGGGCTTGGTCGTGGAGGTTCTGGACTCATTCTTCTTGGGGTGCCACCTTTATACAATCCAAATTCTGGGTATCCTCAGAGTGGTCAGAGATGCCATTCCCAAAACTTGGGGTGGTATGTGTATGAGCAGTTCCTTCCTTTCCCACAGTTTGCCACAGCAGGAATTTTTGTCTGGATGCATTAACCAGGATGCGCTAACCAGATCTCATCTCTGCCAGGCCTGGAATTAGCACCTTACTGTCACCAAGTCCTCCCTTTTGTGCTTATCTCAACTTGCCGTTGTTGTGGCTTATCTTATGGCAAGTTCCTTCCATGGACTTGACAGTGTTCGAGACAGGCAACTGTTCTCCTCAATTCCTTACAAATGATTAAGCCAGAAATGATGGTGGGTGTTACATACTGCTATTCATGAGCTGCCTTAATAAAACTAAACTTATTAAAAAAAAAAAAAAACAAAAACAACAAAAAAAAAACAAACAAAACCCCCCAAAACAAAACCAAAACAGACAAACAAAAACCAAAACAAACAAACAAACAAACAAACACCTGAGGGAGGTAAAGCAACCTCAGGAAAATAAGGAACTGGTGGGGATTTTAACTTGACTTAAATACATTTGGAATTATTTGGCCTTGGTCTATCAAAAAAATAGTAAATATTTAAAAAGTAAAATGCTTATCCCCTTCAAAATGTATTAACTTATTGCTAAGAATTACTTTCCTACAAGAAATATATGTTCTTGTTAGGACAGGAAATGAGTAGGGCACATTTTCTTGCTGTTGTGTAATGATGTAAAAGTAGTTCTGCTGAAGAAACTTTATTTGGGGTGAAGTATAAGAAATTGTTCATACTTTTGAACGTGGTATATTATGGCAATGAATGGAGCTTTGCTGGAAAGGTTTCCTAGGAGTTAACATCTTGAAGATCGTTACTAGAGTGCAGATCACATACAGATATTATTATCATATTACCCATATCTACAGGATGAGCATGATCACCATCTATAAAGGTGGAACACTTATCTGCATGGTGTAACTGACAGTAGCTGAGAGGTTTCACTTAGAAAATTAACATTAATGGTTCTTGGTAAATCCTATCTTACTTTTGTTTCTAAATGTAATTGTAAATCTCCAGAGGGTACTTAAAAAATTTTGTGGAAGATAAATTGAAGATTCTGTCACTGTTGTCATTGCTTTGTCAACCCAAATCTAACATATCCTTGAATATTAATGGCGAACACTTCCAATTCTTAAAATGATCTCATAGGGAATATAATTAAATTGGCTTTTAAAGATACCACTTAGATTTTGATTATATAAAGATGGGAAAAGTTAAGAAAAATGGAATTCAAACTCCTTTTTTTTTACTCCGCGTTCTTAGTCCTTGCATTCTAGTGGGAGGAATTGATGTAAGTTGTCTTGGGGTTTTTTTTAATAAATTGAGAGGAACATTTAAAAGAGGGTGTGGAACAAAAAACATTAAGCACTCTAATTTTTTGAGTAATTGGTAAGGAATGGAAATATCTAAATTAACTTGAATTTTTCTTCTGGTTTTACAGGTAAAAATTCATTTTATTTTTTACAGAAGAGAAAATGGTACAAGGAACGGGAAATTGGGTTAAACTGTCCAGAAAACACACTACCTTCACTGAAATATCTAGGAAACTATCATGTAATGCAGTTTGTGTCCCTCAAATCATTTAGCAATGCCATACTTGCACAAAATAGGGATGCAGGGATCCTTGGCCATACCAAAGCCCAGCAGGAATCTGGAGGTCTGTAGAAGAAACATCTACATCTGACTCAATAACTTTAGGTGACCTTAACATTCAAAGAAGAGAAACAAAATTTTCAGTCATTTTTCTTGCTATCTGCTTTAGACATAAGTTAGTATAATACATACAAGATGGTATCTATAGTATCTTAAATTAGTATAAAAAGTATGATTCTCCCTATTGGCCATAGAGGAAATCTGACTCAGATGTCATAGGTGTCTTTACTTTAGATCCAATGTGGATTGTTTGGATGAATCCACGTGCCATATCTTGCTGAGATTCACAATCTGTCTTCCCTCTGTCTTAGATCCTGTCCCTCAAAACTGATTCCAAGGTCAGCTTTTTAAGGAACTAGGTCCCTTCACAGCATCACAAGCACTCTGTGAATTATCAGCTCTGAGCTTATGAGAAGATAAAAAAATTGCAACCAAGCTAGTAAGTGAGAGGGATATGCCAGACTCATAAATACACATACTGTGATCTTCACAGCAAGACCTAAAAATCCAGGCTTTCTTTAATTACAAAATGAGAAAGTCTGGAGCTGTTATGCTGTGATTTTTAGGCACCAGATGTCCTGGAAAGGGAAAGAGAGTTTAGAAGCAAGAAAGTTTAAAATGAATTATGAACAGGAAGAAAGTATATACTCACACATGGCTTATTAATTCACATAGGCTCATCATTCTGAGGTTTCAAAATATAATCTTATTTTTGGAGTTATATGTAATCACACAATCAAGCAATGTTGCAGTCTTATTTGTTGTTAGCGCAGCTCTATATTTAAAACATTTGAAGGTAAATTAAAAATTAGTTATTGATTTCCCTGAATTTAAGATCAGAGCGTTTGAGCTGTATTTTCACCTGAAATTTTCATATTCTTTATACATTATAGACACTGAGGAAAAAGCAAAGAGAAATAATCAAAGTAAAAATATTTTTATATTGTTCTTTTTCCCTAGAGCCCACAGGATACTTACTTTTCTCTTCAGCATTGTGATTTGAACTCCTGCTCCCAAAGTATACAGAAGGCTTTTTTTTTTCTACTTTTGGGGGCTAGAAAATATGATGTTGTTATTCCTACTGCAGTCATTTTATTGACCTGACAAAAAAGGCCCTCAGGATTTGTCTGGCCTGTCTGAGTCTGAGTTGCTAGTTTTAACTGTTATAGCAATTATCTGGGAGAAGGTGACTATTGCCCAGCTTGGCTTGGCTTAACTCTATGTTTATCCTCCATGGTAAAAGTCTGAAAATCCTACACTATGACAAAAGAAACCCAAAACAAACAACAAAAAAACCAAACCAAAGCAACAAAAAGCCCCAAACAAACAAAAAACAAATAGAGAAAACCAACATTAGCCTTTTATAATATTTCAGCAAAGTTTTATTCTGTCATAAGTAACAGCTAAGTAGTGCAAACAGAAAAATTCTTGATAGAAACCAAGGGGGGAAAAAAAGAATGGGTAATTGTGATGAAAAACTCCATAAAAAGAGCCCCAAGTGGACCCAAAATAGGTAAACTTCCACCATGAGTGTCATATTCCTCCTGGCAAAGACCTAATGAAGCTGATGACTCATCCTTACCTTTCCCTATACTTTGGGAGAAATGAACTTGAATGTGCTATGACTTAGGGTGCACAAGTAATGAGCCTAATCTCAGGAAAAAGTGGTTAATATTAGGAAGCCCATATCTTCACTGCGTCAATGATTTATGAATATTAGTCTCGTTGTAATTAGACCAATAATAGCTGTTTCTTGTGTTTTAATTAGACTCTTAAGGCTTTAATTAGACTAACAATAAATGATGGAACAAATTTTCCCATTAAAAAAATTAAGAATTACTGTTTCAATAAATACACAATTATCCTGTCGAAATCTCAAGAAAACTCCAGTCTTCACTTAAGATGTCTGTACTTAGTATTCATTTCCATGGTTGTTGAATCATCTTACTTGAGGAAAGGTATATTGATATTCCTTTGCTCTACAAAATTTTACAGTTGTCGTTAAACATTGGGGTTTTTTCCATATGAAAAGTTGGTGTTTATTCTCCTTTGCTAAGGAATATACTGCTGCATGAGTACTGTGGAAGAGCACAAAAGCTACATTTAGGCTAGTAAATTAAATATGTCTAGGACTGTTGTTTGCTGTTGAGGCCAGCTGGCATAGAACAGCTTGCATTCATATTATTAAATTCTCTTACTCTCCAAACAGCATGGCCACATTCTAATTAAGAATCCTCCTTCTTCTATGGTATCTCCCAGAACACACTTGGAAGTAATTCTGAAAAGTGTTACTTGGAGTATTGGGTTTGTGTGGTAAGGTTTTGATGTGGGGAGGGGGGGTGGTGGCTACAGGGGTGGCTTCTGTGAGAAGCTGCCAGAAGATTTCTCTATGTCCAACAGAGCCAATACTGACCAGGCCAAGATGGACCAGCACTGGCAAAGGCTGAGCCCATCAGTGACAGTGGTAACACCTCTGGGATATCAGAGTTAAGAAGGAGGAAAAGTTACTGTGTAAAGAGCAAACAGCAGCCTGAGAGAGAAGTGAGGATGCATGAGAGAAACAGCCCTGCAGGCACCAGGTCAGTTGAGAAGGAAGGGTAGGAGGTGATCCATGTGCTGGAGCTGAGATTCCCCTACAGCCCGTGGTGAAGCCCGTGGTGAAACAGGCTGTCCCCTGCAGCCTGTGGAGGACCCAACACTGGAGCAGGTGGATGCCCAAAGGAGGGTGCGATCCCATGGGAAGCCTGTACTGGAGAATGCTCCTGGCAGGACCTGGAGCCGCATGGAGAGAGAAGGCCATGCTGGAGCAGGTTTGCTGGCAAGACTGGTGACCCCATGGAGACATGCTGGAGCAGCCTGTTTCTAGAGGACTGCACCCCATGGAAGTTTGTGAAGAACTGCAGCCTGTGGGAAAGGCTCATGCTGGAGACATTTGTGGAGGACTGTCTCCTGTGGCAGGGATCCCACATTCCTGCAGCCCAGGATGAAGTTCATGCCAAGGCAGTAATTGGTGAGTGATCTATCCCTGTCCTTGTCTCAACTCACAAGTCTTTCACTGCAATGTTTCTCCCCTACCGAGTTGAGGAGGGGGAGGTTTTGGGTTACACCTGGTGTCCAGCCAGGGTGAATCAGTCACCCTTAGTCCAGGCAAAACTATGCCAGGGACTATCCTTGCAGTTGAACATTACAGAGAATTGATTTCTAGGGACTGGTAAATGGTAATACAGGTTTAGCTTATATGTTTGATCTACCTATATACATACATATTTCTTTCATTGTATNCTATTGCCCAGCTTGGCTTGGCTTAACTCTATGTTTATCCTCCATGGTAAAAGTCTGAAAATCCTACACTATGACAAAAGAAACCCAAAACAAACAACAAAAAAACCAAACCAAACCAAACCAAAGCAACAAAAAGCCCCAAACAAACAAAAAACAGAGAAAACCAACATTAGCCTTTTATAATATTTCGGCAAAGTTTTATTCTGTCATAAATAACAGCTAAGTAGTGCAAACAGAAAAATTCTTGATAGAAACCAAGGGGGGAAAAAAAGAATGGGTAATTGTGATGAAAAACTCCATAAAAAGAGCCCCAAGTGGACCCAAAATAGGTAAACTTCCACCATGAGTGTCATATTCCTCCTGGCAAAGACCTAATGAAGCTGATGACTCATCCTTACCTTTCCCTATACTTTGGGAGAAATGAACTTGAATGTGCTATGACTTAGGGTGCACAAGTAATGAGCCTAATCTCAGGAAAAAGTGGTTAATATTAGGAAGCCCATATCTTCACTGCGTCAATGATTTATGAATATTAGTCTCGTTGTAATTAGACCAATAATAGCTGTTTCTTGTGTTTTAATTAGACTCTTAAGGCTTTAATTAGACTAACAATAAATGATGGAACAAATTTTCCCATTAAAAAAATTAAGAATTACTGTTTCAATAAATACACAATTATCCTGTCGAAATCTCAAGAAAACTCCAGTCTTCACTTAAGATGTCTGTACTTAGTATTCATTTCCATGGTTGTTGAATCATCTTACTTGAGGAAAGGTATATTGATATTCCTTTGCTCTACAAAATTTTACAGTTGTCGTTAAACATTGGGGTTTTTTCCATATGAAAAGTTGGTGTTTATTCTCCTTTGCTAAGGAATATACTGCTGCATGAGTACTGTGGAAGAGCACAAAAGCTACATTTAGGCTAGTAAATTAAATATGTCTAGGACTGTTGTTTGCTGTTGAGGCCAGCTGGCATAGAACAGCTTGCATTCATATTATTAAATTCTCTTACTCTCCAAACAGCATGGCCACATTCTAATTAAGAATCCTCCTTCTTCTATGGTATCTCCCAGAACACACTTGGAAGTAATTCTGAAAAGTGTTACTTGGAGTATTGGGTTTGTGTGGTAAGGTTTTGATGTGGGGAGGGGGGGTGGTGGCTACAGGGGTGGCTTCTGTGAGAAGCTGCCAGAAGATTTCTCTATGTCCAACAGAGCCAATACTGACCAGGCCAAGATGGACCAGCACTGGCAAAGGCTGAGCCCATCAGTGACAGTGGTAACACCTCTGGGATATCAGAGTTAAGAAGGAGGAAAAGTTACTGTGTAAAGAGCAAACAGCAGCCTGAGAGAGAAGTGAGGATGCATGAGAGAAACAGCCCTGCAGGCACCAGGTCAGTTGAGAAGGAAGGGTAGGAGGTGATCCATGTGCTGGAGCTGAGATTCCCCTACAGCCCGTGGTGAAGCCCGTGGTGAAACAGGCTGTCCCCTGCAGCCTGTGGAGGACCCAACACTGGAGCAGGTGGATGCCCAAAGGAGGGTGCGATCCCATGGGAAGCCTGTACTGGAGAATGCTCCTGGCAGGACCTGGAGCCGCATGGAGAGAGAAGGCCATGCTGGAGCAGGTTTGCTGGCAAGACTGGTGACCCCATGGAGACAGGCTGGAGCAGCCTGTTTCTAGAGGACTGCACCCCATGGAAGTTTGTGAAGAACTGCAGCCTGTGGGAAAGGCTCATGCTGGAGACATTTGTGGAGGACTGTCTCCTGTGGCAGGGATCCCACATTCCTGCAGCCCAGGATGAAGTTCATGCCAAGGCAGTAATTGGTGAGTGATCTATCCCTGTCCTTGTCTCAACTCACAAGTCTTTCACTGCAATGTTTCTCCCCTACCGAGTTGAGGAGGGGGAGGTTTTGGGTTACACCTGGTGTCCAGCCAGGGTGAATCAGTCACCCTTAGTCCAGGCAAAACTATGCCAGGGACTATCCTTGCAGTTGAACATTACAGAGAATTGATTTCTAGGGACTGGTAAATGGTAATACAGGTTTAGCTTATATGTTTGATCTACCTATATACATACATATTTCTTTCATTGTATACTTAAATATTGTCTCATCATAATAAACAAACAACTCTCAATCATCTATGTAATTAGCTGCTTTGCATGGTAGAAAAGTATATTTATACTTACTGTATTTCAATGATGGACAACTAAGACACAGAGGGTAAAAGGTAAAGATCTGGTTATATTGCTAGACTACATTTACTTACCAGTTTGAAATGGATCCAGCAAACAACTCTGACTTATGCATGGTTTTAATTTTATTATATATATAAATTAATAATTACTAATTTCTTATGTGCTTTTGCCTGAAGAACCTTAAATAAAGGTTTTAAATCTCTTTTTCTTTCAAATAGCTAGGAAAACTACACAGAATAACTCAAATTTATGGAAATTATACTCCCTCACATCAACTTGACTTCACCACTTCTGGAAATGTGAAGAATTTTACAAATTTTGGCACTGTTAGAGTTCAACAAATATGCCATAATGTGGATGATAAGTTGCTTCTAGGTTAAAATGCATTTACAAAATAGAGGTGAGAGAAATAAAAACCATGTTCTTAGAGGATGTTGTTTCAAAAAAAAAAAGAAAGAACTTGACATAAATTATTTATCAAAATCTTCTGTGAAATGGAAATACTGAGGAAATTTCATTTCAGAATTATTTCCTTCAATGTTATACTTCCACACTGAAAGTGAGATATTGTTTGAACACAAGGCATGGCAGAAATGTAGTAAGCAAAAAATTTTGAATCAGCTATACATGTAAATGTCTATTTCTCATAGAAATTGCCATACTAAAATTCAAATCAAAATTAAGTGCGCAGCTATTAGCTTCCAGATTATAAGGGGCTGTATTCCTAGACTTGCATAAAACACAGCATGGCTTTTTGTAGCTGCACCTTTTTTTATTGAAAATTTGTTCTTTCCAGTGGCTTAGTAGCAGTATACGGATTCACTGGCTCGTACCATACACATATTCAGATGAAGTTCAACTTATGGTGAAGCACTCAAGCATGTAATTGACTTAAATAAGGAATGTTGACAAGCATTAAGCTATTTTCTAAGTAGGAGTAGGAATATACACATTCTTAAAACTGAGAACTTACACAAGTGTATTGAATGAAGTCTTAAAGGGGGACAGTACAATTTGCTGACTCATGAGCATCACTTACTAAAGTACTCAGATTTTTTTTTAAATGCTTTATTCAGATGGTAATTAGGTTTGTCCCTGATCTGCTTGCTGGAGTTTAAAGATTGAAGTTTCATTTCAGTGTATTTAGCGTACTTCAGGTAAGGAAATTAAAAACTTTGAAGTCTTTAAATCTGAATTACCTTTAAATTGATTTATCATAGTCCTTTTTGTATGTGGATGGTCTATTCACACTGGAAAACAGTTGTCTGTCTTGCCTACATTTCTCTACTTGAACAGACTAATTTTCCTTCTCTGACAGTGGAAATTTAAAAAAAATGTTTCCTATTCACATTACCTTGTAGCTGGCTGTACTGTAGAATTGATCTCAGACTCTTCTCATCAAATCTGTTTCCTCTCCTGTAAAACTCTCATAGGAGAGATGCTCACTATGAATGTATTGCTCCCAATGCTGAGGAGTCACTTTGACTCTCCCACTATTGCTCTCTGGTGTTAGACACTAGTAAAAGAAACCAGAACAATTTTCTAAAGAAACAAACATTATGCTTTCTAAAGAAGGACAACTAATTCACATTGTCTTATTTCCTCTTTTTCACAGGGACAAATTGCTCAGGAACAGAGAAGTCTAAATTCAAATATGGTGCAGTGACAATTCAGTTTCTTATCCTTTAGTGTTTTCCTGGTCACTAGCCTATTTATCCAGGCCTCCAGTTTTCATATTGATTGGTTTTCCTCTGGAGAAATTTGGAGGCAGACAAAGTTTCTGTGTTTGTCCTCCATGTTTACAGTGCTGACAGATGCTTTTTGTGTTTGCATCCCTGGGTGTGGGTGAATTCAAAACTGAGCTGTGTCTGAATCTGTTTTTCTCCTGTTCCTCTTCAGATGCCCTGCTTCTGTGAGAGGGAAACAAAGAAATCCTGGCCAACAAGAAGTTGTCAGTCTAGTAAATTCCTCTCTGAATGTCTGAAAACCAGTACTGCAGGCAACAATGTGGTACATCTGCCCCACAAGTGGGACACAGCTAGGATCTGTACTTAGCAGGGATGACTGAGCACACAGCAGAGCAAACACCCTATAGCGTAAGCACAGCTGGTCAGTGCCTAAATATCAGAACTGGCATCAAAAATGGCAACTGTAAAACCCAACACAATAAATAAAGGATGCAGTTGCTCCAACAGAACATTTAGTGGTTTGGTTTTGGTTTGGGTTTTTTTTTGGGAAGGGGGGCATGGTTGGGGAGTGTTGTTGTTTCTGAGTGAAATACAGAAAAGTCATTTTAGAGTCCCATTTCTGTAAAGAGTGAATAAGGATCTTTATGATTTTTTTGACTGGATGAAAGACATCCAATGGTTCTATACATAGCAAAGTCCTTGAAGGTACATTCAGCACAGGCAGCTACTTAGACAAAAACAAGGAGAAATGTGGAAAAAAGAGAACCTCAAAGAAAACAGTAAATGACTTCAGGCTTACATATCCTTACCAGAGTAGTTATGTACAATTTTTTTTTTAAAACAACTGGCAAATTATTTATCTTCAGAAAGCACAACCAATAATTATACTGTTTCTCGTTTTGTATATGATAGCCTATGAGCTGGAAGAACTGTTTGGGAAGTGGATTACATCAATTCAGATCTTGCTTTACCTTGAGTTAAGCTGATCAAAATTGCCTTTTCTAGGAGATTGTTTCAATAGTTAAATTATTTATTGGGATTTTTTTCTCCTCTTTGGCACTCTGTTATACAAAAGTAGTTTGGGTCATGGGGTGGTGGGGGATGAAGGATGGGGAAAGAGGCAGGAAGGAAGGAAGGAAGGAAGGAAGGAAGGAAGGAAGGAAGGAAAT
>VWZT01007769.1:26164-114363 GCA_013397055.1 Pachycephala philippinensis
CAAACCAAAAACACAGTATGAATAAAAATATGTTTATTTTAATAGCAAAAGGGAGGACAATTGCTGTTACTAATTATGACTGAGACAAAGAAAGCCTTAAGTAACTCAGCCTTTTCCTCATCCTTTGTGGCATTCAATAAAGGATGGAAATTCTTCTTATCTCCCCTTCTGTTGTTTATGCATTTATATAAACATTTTTTATTCTAATGCACAGCAGCATTAAGTTCTAGTTGGATTTTGGCTGTTATAATGTTCTCCCTGCATATCCGACAGCATCCTTGTAGTCCTCTTGAGTTGCCTGCCTTTTCTTTCACAGGCATAAACTACCTTTTTTTTCTGAGTTTCAACCAAAAATCCCACTTCAGACAGACCAGTCTTCTCCACCAGCTTATCTTTCAGCACATGGGGATGGTGCACTTGTATGTCTTTAATATTAATTTCTTGAAAAATATCCATTCTTCCTGGACTCCTTTGCCTTTTAAGGATTGCCTCCCTGTGGACACTGTCAACCAGCCACACTTTCCAGCTGACAAACAGGCAAGAACTAGACTTACTATGACAAAAGCCAGGCAGCATCATATCAGCAGAAGATTTGGAGTTTAAAAGAATCATGATTTCATGGTTCCCTGCTTATTGTTGTATCTATTGATGTTGGTGTACTTTGCATGGACTTGTGATGCACCCTTTATAATGGAGGTGTATTTTGTGATCAATTTCCTACATTTCCATCATGAGAAATTGAGCTCAAATATTATTAAGACATATAAGAATCATGAGCTAAAATCAAACTTTTGCTAATCATTAGCTTATGAATCTTTAAGCAAAAAATTCTAAGAAGAATAATCATGGATATGACTTTATTGTACATTAAATGTGAACAACATCTCTTGTTTAAGCCCAGATTCAGCCTTCCTTGTCATGTCAGGCTTGCAAGTTACAGACAGTTATTGTATTTTAAGTGAAACTGTGGAGCAAATGAAAATGCTTTGGCCAAATGTTTTGGCATAGTCTGCTCATCCATGCATAATATTAGCATCTTGCATTTATCTCCACAGCATGTTCATGTGGACAATAGTAAGCAACCCAAGCTATATCTGCCTTTATGCAGTTTGGTTGGGCAGTATGATGGCAAGCTACAGCGATCCTGCAGCTAACAGCAGCTTTGCGTAAAGTTGACTGGGATCAGTCCATTTCCAGGCCTTCATTCCTAGCCAAGTTCTCAGTAACAAAAGCACGACAAACAAACAAACAAATCCAAACAGAAAGACTGAAATATGCTAGTGCCATATTTTGCACACAGCATACTTATTAAAAGAGACCTAGAACTGAAATTCTAGTTTTGAACTATTTTTGTGCTTTAACCCCAGCAAGCAACCAGCCACACACAGCTCCTTGTTCACTTCCCCACCAGTGGGATGGGAAAGAGAATCAGAAGAGTAAAAGTGAGAAAACTCATTGGTTGAGATACAGACAATTTAATAGGTAAAGCAAAACTCATGCACTCAAGCAAAACAGAACAAGGAATACATTCACCACTTCCAGGTGCAACCAGGTGTTCAACCATCTCCGGGGCAGCAGGCTCCGTAACATTTAACAGTGACTTGGGAAGATGAACATCATCGCTCCAAACATCCCCTGCTTCGTCCTTCTTCCCCACTGGCTTTATGTACTGTACATGATGCCACAGGATATGGAATATCCCTTTAGTCAGCTGGGGCAGCTTTCCCATCTGTGTATGTTCCCAAATTCCCATATAACCCAAACCCCCTTACCAATATGGTGCTAGTTAAAGCAGAAAAAGTCTTGTCTCTGTGTGGGCACTGCTCAAATAACAAAAACATCTTATGTCATCAACCCTGTGCTCAGCACAAATCCAAAACACAGCCCCATACCAGCCAGTGGGAAGAAAATTAACCCTACCCCAGCTAAAACCAGCACACTCTATGAGAATTTTCCCTATTGTAACGTCAGTAATATAATTTAGAGACTCTCTGAGGTCTCAGAGTGTAAGATATTTGAAACAGATATCTTCATATTTTATTATCTCTGATTCACTGGTTATGCAGCAGAGTATTTATTTATGGTAATACTTAATGTCTAAGTTAATGAAAACTTTAACTATTCATGAACTAGTGTTTCAGCATAGCAATACAGCTATCTGCAACAGAAATTATGCTTTGGACAAAATTTTCTAACTCGGGGTTGGTAGAAGCACAAAAAGTTGTTTATCAGTGTTGTGCATGATTACATAAAGGTGTGTGTTTCTAAAGTTCACTGCACTAGAAAAATTAGTTCAGTGCCGTATTAACAACTTGATATGCTGAATTTAACACTTAAATCATGGATTTTCTTTCTGCTTTTAAGAACGATACCTACTTGCATATAACATTTTCTGAGGAATTACAATTGAAAGATAAGCAATTAGAATTTTTACTTTTTTATTCACAATTAATAGCTTGAGTCCTTCAAGAACCTGAGTCCTTTCCCCAGAGGGTGGTGATCGATGGCTCATCATCCCAATGGATGTCAGTGACAAGTGATGTCCCTCAGGGGTCTGTATTGGAATCAGTGTTATCTTATACCTTCATTAATAACACAGATGAAAGGATTGAGTGCATCCTCAGCAAATCTGCTGATGACATCAAGCTGAGTGGTCCTGTTGACACACCTGAAGGACGGGATGCCACCCAGAGGGATTTAGGCAAGCTCAAGAAGTGGGCCCATGGGAATCTCATGAGGTTTAACAGGACCAAGCGCAAGATGCTGCACCTGGGTCAGGGCAGCCCCCGGTATCAACACAGGCTGGGGGATGAACAGATCAGAGCAGCCCTGATGAGAAGGACTAGGGATTGCTGGAGAATGAGAGACTAGATGTGACCCAGCAATGTGCACTCACAACCCAGAAAGCCAATTGTATTCTGGCAGGTTATCCTGCATCCAAAGCAGGGTGGCCAGCAAGGTTAGGGAGGGGATTCTGCCTCTCTGCTCTGCTCTGGTGAGACCCCACCTGGAGAGCTGCATTCAGTTCTGTCGCTGGAAGAATGTTGATCTGCTGGAGGAAGTCCAGAGGAGGGCCCCAAGATGATTAGAGGAATGGAGCACCTCTCCTATGAGGAAAGGATGAGACAATTGGGATTGTTCAGCCTGGAAAAGAAAAGGCTTAGGGGTGACCTAATTTTGGCCCTCCAGTGCCTGGAGGGAGCCAGAAAAAAGACAGAGAGGGACTTTCTACAAGAGCACATAGTGACAGGACGACAAGTAATGGATTCAAATAAAAGAGAGGAGGTTTAGATTAGATATTTGGAAATAATTGTTTACTCGGAGGGTGGTGAGGCACTGGAACAGGTTGCCCAGAGAAGCTGTGAATGCCCCATCCCTGGAGGAGTTCAAGGCCAGGTTGGATGGACCTTTGAGCAACCTGGTCTAGTGAAAAGTGTCCCTGCCCACTGCAGTCAGGTTGGAACTAGATGATCTTTAAGGTCCCTTCCAACCTAAACCATTCTATGATTCTATGAAATGCATTTTCACACAGCCTATATAATAAAAACACATACTTTTCGTTCCCTTATTCAGTACCCAAGTTGTATGGTGTTCAGTTACCAAGCAGTTTTTACAATATATTTTATATCTATTCAAAATGTTTCACTTCTGGACACTAATCAAATATTGCTTCAAAGACAGAATTATTTATTTTCTTGTGAGCTTTTCCTCTGACGAATGTAAGTGTATCATGAACGTTAATTAATTTATTTTTGCAGCATCCCTGAGAGGTGGAGTGATACTATTTTACAGGTGATGAACGGACACATAAAGAACTCCCAAAAAAAGTTTTACATTTATTTTATATTTCTCTGTAAAATAATACCTCTGAACTATTTGGATTCAAGCTCTAGTCTTATCCTTTCTGCAAATCACGTCACTGAGTTCTCAAGTCAGACAATAAAAACTTAGGGAGATATACTTATTAACCTTATGTCACCAACCACATAATAGATTGTATTTTGAAGAGTGGCCAGCAGATCCAAGGAGTTCAGGGAGAGCCTTAGCTTACATGCAGCGTTTGTGAACCCAAATACGAAGTTCTGGATCCACGTTTGGACTCGCCAATGTAAGACGTATTGATACACAGAGTGTGCACAACAGCAGATGCTGAGACAGGACACTGGAGTACATGCTGTACAAGTAGAATCTGTGTGTGATCAGTCCTCGAAAATAATTCAACTATCCATGGAAATCGTATAGAACAGATGGAGCCAGACCACTTCTTGTCAGAACACATCAGAGAAGTGGGAGAATTCAAGCTGAAAATGGAGAACTCTGATAACAGAATATAGTTGTCTCTTTTGCACTGACATTCCATGAGAAAATCAACTGTTTTAACTAAAAATTACTATCCTGTTTTTGTTTATTTCCAGAACTAAACTTCCCTGTGGGGAACTGTGCAAATGGACTCTGCAGATGATGGACTGATTTTCATGTCTAAGTCAACCCCTTCTTTTATAGTGAGAAAGACAGTTAGTGCTGATTTTGATGACAAATGCTGTTGTAGTGTATCCTTACAGGTAATACAGTACAATACAATACAACACAATACAATACTCTTGCTTCAGTGTTGCCTTTCCCCAGTCTTAAAATTAAGAGCCAAACATGGTTAAGAGAAAAAAGGTTTTACCTCAGTATTTAACAAAGATCCTTATGGTGCACCACTTCACCAAGGTGGAATGCACTGAAATGCACATCCACGATAGATCACGTACACAATTTATAGACCTTGCAAATTAGCATATCTATCAAAGACTCCCCAGTGAGAGGCTTGAATGATCCCCCCATCCCAAGGAATTCCACCCTGCATGGGCCTATCTTAGTTTACAAAATGTGTTCTAGAAGGGACCTTGGATAGCATAGGGCTTTCTGGCCTCCAGCTGTGAGGTCTCCAGGATGTTTGGTCTCCTGGCTTAACGTAATACTGGGACTATGCTAAGTTATCGGTCTTAAGGTATTACAAGTATGCATGCTAGAAGCACTGAGGATACATAAATGCTATATAAAAGGGTATATAAAAGGTATATAAAAGAAAAGGCAAAAAATCATAATGGCATCATGAGTAGTATTAATGAAAATATTTCTCAATACACCCATACTTGATTTTAAAAATTTGATATAGACACATAGATATAGCCTTTTGGTGTATTTCCTGAAAACAAAGGAAAGACTGACTGTAAAAAGTAGGTTGGACTCTATGATCTCAGGCGTCTTTTCCAACATAATTAATTCTGTGACTCTGCAAGAGAGATCATTGGATTAATCAGTTCTGTTAAAAACACTTTTGTACAGAACTTTACCAGTTCTTTGGAAACTGTCTTTTTTTTTTCTTTTAGTAGCCAACTCTTGTTCTCCATCTAGCATAGTTGAGCATGAAGTGTCAGCCTATAGATCTTCCAGCTGCACTTCTTTCAGGAAAAGCAATTGCTTCCCCCAGCGTTCATGTTGCCCCAGCTGTTCATCACTAACCTGTTAGAGCTGCCTGTTAAACTCCTTGTTTAAGCTCTTGTTGACCTTTTTCAGCAAAAACAAACCAGAGTTAATTCAAGCAGTCTACACAGCAAGTATTTTAATTGAAATTGTTTAGGGAGCTACCACACAGCTAAGAAATCACAAAGGTGATGAGCAATCTCGGGGACTAGAGCTGAGTTATTGGGGAAGGAAAGGAGGATAACAAGCTTCTTCCATTCACACAGTTGCTGCTGAACCAGTCTTACCTCTTTGACACTGCCTCCTTTTTTATTCTAGAATTTCCAATGGGGCTCTGCTATGACTTGAGCTGTGTGGAAGATATTCAGTAAAGATCATAAAGGTGTACCAAAAATCAAGCCCAACAAAATCTTACAGTGAAAGCTTTATGGAATAATCTCAAGACTCTTGAACTAAGAGCAAAACTCCCATTACCTCAGTGGCTATCTCTAGAACACAAATTCCTGCAGTAAAAAAGCAGGTTTTTCATTGTGGAAATAATATAAAAGAATGTTTATATGTAATTAGCTTGGCTTCATAAGAGCTACTTGTGATTGTTGTCTTAGATCCTATTTATTCTTAATATTGCAAGGTGAAAGTCATAGCAATGTATTAGAAAAAGAAAACAAGACTTGTGGAAAAGAGAGAAAAATGCTTGTCTTCTAACTTTCTCATATCCATCTTCTTGACTTCAGTGTCATATCAAAAAAACATTCTCAGGTTTTATAAGTGTGTAAATTTCCTTTCATGTAAGATTAGTTCAAATAGATTGCTTAGATCTTAACCCCCACCTATTTTTATTCTATACCTGGATAGTTAATATAGCTAATATGATGTTTGAAGAAATCAGTTTTTATAGGGTGTAGGAATAATTTGGATGGCATCACAGATTTTTGATGCCAAGGCCTGAAAAATATTATTCCAAAGGCAGCATCTGGCTTCTTGGCACATCTAGCCCGCAGTTTCTCAGTGCCTCTAGGTTCTGTTGTATGGTTGATCACATTTGAATGCTAATTTTACTTCCTAACTTCTTGGAATAAAATAGATTTTTTGACATTTTGTGGAATGTATGTGTAAGCATATATATAGTGAACAACTTGTACTTCTGCAAAGTATTGTTAGTTCTCTTCATCAGCAAGTCACTCAATTACTTGTGTACATACTTATCTAAATGTCTGCAGACAGGGCAAAATGCATATATAATTAGTTATAAGGGGAACTTTTTTCCTCACCTGTTAAAACCGTTGTCATGCATGCAACACTGAAGTCATCAGGGGCTAACTTTATTTCTTTTTCCTTATCAAAATGAATATTTTCACAAGTAATCACAGTAGTTTCCCACATTCTTTAACATCTATAGAAAAAAACCCCTTTAGTTTGTGGTAAAGCCCAAATTTTGCTCATATTCAGCTGGATAAATTTTATGTTTCAATTATTTTATCCCCAGCCTTCTTGCTTCTTTACATTCATTTTGCTGATCTGTTTGCAAAAAATAAAATTTACACTAGTGAATTTCATCTCTTGCTATTATCTCATTACAGCCAAGTGGATCCCCTTCTCTATCCATGTTTTCTTCACCACAAGTCTGTCCTTGATTCCCATGATCTCACACTTTTCCTTCCTGCATTAGATTTCTCGCTGCCCTTTATCCACCCTGACCTTAGTGATCACTTCTTCCACTTTACGTCAGTTGTGGTTTAGTCCAAAGCTTGACCAAAGGATCCATGTACCTAAGAAAGATAAATTCTCTGTAGAAGTGATATTCAGTCTACTCCACAAAATCCTTAATATTTCCGTTTTCTTTTAAATTCAGAGAACTGTGTATCAGCATGGTGGTTACTAAGACATCTAGGACAAGTAAGGCTGGTGGTAGGCATTTTATTCACTAATTTGCAGAAACATGAAACAGTAGGTTTATGTAAACCTACATGGAATTGAAGATTTAATTGTTCCAATTTATTTTCTTAATGATTTCTTTCAGATGTATATCTTCAAGAATCTTAGTCTCCATCCTGACATCAGAAAAACACTTCAGATTGTGGGTCAACATATGCTGTTCTATCATTTGTCTTTAAAGAAATCTAGAAAGGGTGGCATTTTCTAACAATGGGACATGTCAAGTTCAGTCACCCAGTTTTAAATTTCCATAAGGCATTCTAGATTCACTCCAAAATCCAGTCCATGACATAGAAATCCAATTCTGTCGCCTTCCAGGGAATGTGGAATTGAATGGGTTTTAATGGTATTACAGTATCTCAGAGCACTGACTTTAAGGGAATTAACTTTGTCGCTTCGTAATTGGCAGAACTGGGACAGTTAACTAAAGCCCAGGCAGACACTGTTCATTTTATCAACAAGGGCCCTGTCACTGACATAATGTTTTATAGATTATATATGACAGTTTTACATCTGCTAAACATCTATTCGCAGCAGAATTTTTTTTCATTTTTGTGTTAGATCTAGTGGAAAATTATTCTGAACTAAAATGATCTCCTTTATGATGCCATATACAAATACATATATCAATTAGCACACATAAGTTGGAAAGATCTTTTTGATACAGTACGCTAGAAAAAAAGCAAAACAAAAAGCAGAGTACTCAGACATACTTGTAGTATTAAAAGCAGTTTGATGCAGAACATTCTAGTTTTCATACCTTTTTCTTTTTAATTTTACCCTAGATATTTTCCTATATGAATTAAGCTAGTTTAGTAACTTTTGTTTAGTTAGTTAACTGTTAATTTTATTTGCTTCAGAAAACAGACTTAGAATAAATGTGTTATACCTCTGAACTCATTCAAGTTGAAGATACTTTAAGTCACTCTGGTCAAGACGGGTTTAAATGACATGCTGGCTGTTATGGAATTCAGACTAATGTCAAATCAGCTCTGCTAAATGATGAACAACTTGCAGCCAGTCTGCAGGGAACTCTCTGAACAGTAAAATATAATCATGATGAGACTTAATTTATTTGTCATAAAAATTACTGTCAACTCCAACTAGGGCAAAGTGTTTTGTCTGCAAAGTTGAGCAAAACACATTTTCTGGAAAATACCAAGGAAGTTTCTTATTCCTTCAGCTACGTTCTGGATGGCTATAATTCCCTATTTCCAAGGACACAGAATTGATTTAAAATATTGATATATTTTGTTTAAAATACTGTATCTCTTCTTAAGGTTTTATATCTCTCTTTTTAACTGGCAGGCAAATCAAGGCCAAGGGAAGTTAACTGAAGTATTCACAGCCAGAGAGAGCACTTGAGAGGTCACAAATACACAGTATATTTGTAGAAACTTAGTTACCACTCCTAAAGTATATGCACTGTTAAATATATCATAACAAAATCTGGTCCCCTCTGATGTCATAGTTCCTCAGTCTATATTATGTTTCAACATAGAAATGTAGATGCTGAAGGTACTGATTCAGAATGCCATCAATACACAAATATATGATACTCAAAGGTGGTGGCTGCTGAAATGTTTGCTTTCTCATAATTTTTCTTGTTACTAGGTACTTCAATTCTACCCAGATCTCCCTTTAGGGAAAAAAAATCAAGCATCCCAACTGTTTTTTCTTTCCCTACATTGTGCTAGAAGAAAACATGTTTTACTAAATATAACAACTCTTAAGGCAAAAATTGAACTCTGACGGCATTAACTCATCTAATAGTTAGGTGATTTGGACTCCTTTGGGAAGGGTTTATATCGTCGATCTCATCAGCATCTGAGTCTTCCCTCGTCTTTGGTTATTGCACCATCTGCCAAGTTATTGATTGACCTTAATCAGAAAGTGATTGTCCTGGTTTCATCTGGGATAGACTTAATTTCTTGTCAGTGACTGTTACAGTGCTGTGTTTTGGATTCAGAATGAGAATGGTGTGGATAACACACTGATATTTTGTTTTTTTACTAAGTCTTGTTTATCGTAATCCCGGACTTTTGCCACCTACCATGTCTCATGCTCCGCCAGTGAGGAGGAACACAAAAGAAACTGGGAGAGAGCACAGCTGGGACAGGTGAGCCAAACTGACCACAGGGATATTCCACACAACAGAATGTCATGCCCAGTACAGAAACTGGAGGAATTAACCCAGAAGGGTGGCTGATCTGGGCTTGGGAAGGGGGCATCTGACACTAGTCAGCGGGTGGTGACCAATTTTATTGTGCATCATTTGTTTGTTTTTTCCTTTCCCTTCTCCTTATTTGCTTTTATTATTTTATTTTTCATTGTTTTCAATTATTAAACTGTTCTTATCTCAAGCCACAAGTTTTACTTTTGATTCTCCTCCCCATTCCATGAGGGCGGGGGGAACGTTGGGTGAGCAGCTGTGTGGTGCTTATCTGCTGCCAGCTGGGCTTAAACCATGACAGTGATTGAATAGATCTCACTGTTATAGTTCAACCTGCAGTCTTCAGTGAAGTCACTCACTCATGTCCCAGGGTGTCTAACTTTTCCATCTTCTATCTCCTTGTCAGGATAAGGCACCCTTCCCCAGCCAGTGTGTTTAAGTGCAAGTGCCCCAGCCGAACAGCCATCAGTCTTGTAGTACATTTGATTGTAAAAACCTCAAAAATGCAATATTTGTTGAAGATTATTTTATATTAATCAATATACATGAATCTTCAATAGGGGTAGAAAGCATTTTCTCCACAGTACAGAAACAACCACTAACCTTAATTTTCTCATAACAAATCAGGACCTAATACCAGGAAAAAGATCATAATCTCAAACAAAGATAGGTAAGACATTGACTGACTAATTTTGTCAGTGCCCAAAGTGCTTCTGTTTTCATTTGCATCTCAGTTACACTTAGTTAACTTCTTGCTTAGTTGTGTTCTGGAGATTCAAAAGCCAAACTAGTAATTGAGGTTTCTTTGAGGTAGTACAGGTAATACAAGAATAACACCTCATAGTACCTCCTTATTTTCTGAAATCTGAACCAAAATCAAAGTCATCATGATAACACATCCAGTTTCTCTGTCAGCTCAAAGCAAGAGGAGCGTTCACGTTTGTCATACTTGAGTTTGACTTAAACATATGAACAACAAAGCAGCTACCAAAATCTCTTTCTACTTTTTGTCTTGCCAAAACAGTGTGTGAAAACCCAGTTTATTCATAGAATAAATTATTCTTTGGAGTAATATAGAGTGGTTTTTTTTCCAAAAAGGCCATACGTTTTCCATATGAAACTACAAATTTGCCTTGATAAACTAGTAGTGCATCAGGAAACAACAGAATGTTGCCTATGTTATATATTATTAGGATGTGTTTAAAGTGCAAACTGACAGAACAAATGTTTTCTGAAGAGAGAGAAAAAGACAAGGTTTTCTCTATCACATCTTATAGGCATTGCATAAATCATAATTTACTGCTTCTAGATAATTGTTCCTAGATTTTTGTAAACTTATGACAGATGTGCTGATGAAAAATTATGCCTATCACAGAAAATTTGGAAAGAGTCCTAGGCTGCCCAATTATGCAAAAGTTATAGCTCATGTAAGGGACACCTACTGTTTTAAAGAGGAAAGCAGGAATTAAAATTTTCCACAAAGGAAATACTGTCTAGAAGATTTAGTGGAGCTGGGACTTGAACAAAAGATGTTCAGTCAGGGTTTTTTGTTTTATTTTGTTCTTTTCTGACACATGTTTTGTCAAAGCAATTAATATTAAGTGCTGGAGTGGTTTGAACCCAAGCATAGGCGTTTTAGTCACACTCTCTGCTTAATGCATAGTATATAACAAAGAAATATAGTGAAAAAAATAGGCATATTGCCAACTATTTGGCTTTTATTTTCTTCCTGAAGGGAATTTTTTATTATATTCTGGGTGTGTGCTGTCAATATTCATCTTTGCATATTCCTTTAATTACCCAGTTAATATAAGGTATAAAATACAAATCACTTATTCATAAGTGTTTTTATTACTTCTCCAAGCTATCCATACAGTCAAAGGCCAAAAATACTGTGTATACAATCTTAATTTGACCCCATCTATTGTACAGAGAGGTATAGGCCACTACCCACACATTTCTTTTGCAAGAAAGACAAGTTTAGGTCTGGAGCTCTATGTAAGGTCGAAGTTCCATTTTATAAGAATTCCTGAGATTTCAGACATGTTTTCTCTGGGAAGGAACAAAAAAAAGAAGAAAAAGTTAAAATAATAGCACCTAAAATTACTTTTCCACAACAGAAAATTCAGGGGAAAAAAAAAAAAAAAAAAGAGGGGAAGAAAATCTTGTCTCAGAAAAATAATTCTTCTTATGAAATTTAAAAGGGATTGCGCAATGCCTTCAGTAAGAGAGAAAGATCTAATCTAGTTTAAGTGCTTTAGGAAAAGATTAACTTTGAAGTTCCAAATATAAAATATATTTAAGGCAAACTTCCCTAGGTGTTCTCCTTGGCTTTTATACTGTTATCACTTCACTGTTACTTTCTTTATTGTGATAGTTTCTGTAAACTGGATTGCAAGGTAATTAAAGTTTTATAGTGACAAACCATCATCCTAAGAATTAGGTATTGCAATGAAAACTTCACCTGTGTGAAAATGCCCAGAATAAGGCAATACATTAATGGTTTGTTTATTTATTGTCTCACTATATGTATTCAGTTTAATATGTATATATTTGACTCTATGTCATGGAAACATAGAATATCTGATGTTGGAAGGAACCCATATGAATCACCGAGTCCAACTCCCTGTTCCTCACAGGACTACTTAAAAATAACAGTATGACTAGGAGCATCATCAAGATGTTCCTTGAATTCTGACAAGCTTGGTGCCATGACCACTTCCCTGGAAAGCCGGTTGCAGTGACTGACCACCCTCTTAGTGAAGATCATTTTCTAATGTCCAGTCTGAAAGTCCCTGACATTCCATTTCATCATGTCCTAAACTCCATAAGGATCTGAAATGTTACTGCTATAGACTGTTTACCATCTGTTCATCATTTGAAAATCACTTACCTTTGAAAGGGAAAGAAAGATATTTATTCTTATTTCATTGTTATACTAACAGAAGTCAGTGGTGATGTGAATGGTAATGGCTAGCCATTCAAAAATACTGTCCTGGCAGGTAAGCTACTATTGACATCAGCAGCACTGATGCAATACTGTAGCCTGAGTCAAGGTCTTCTCAAGGTTGCTTTGAGTTGTTCTTGTCTGAAAGCCTTATATTCAGTTTCAGAGAAATCATGAAACTGGAGATGAGAACATAAAAGTAAAGAGCATGTTATTTATCTGGCTCTACCTTCCCTCCCTCCCTTTTCATTTTTTCTCTTCTTCTTCCTATACATTTGAAAGTCATTCTTGAAACATCCACTGATTTCAATGCCAACAAGCATGAGTACATTAGGAACAACGGAAGACAGGGTTTTTCTATGCCTGTCTTGCATACTGTGTCCTCTTCCCAATTTATAACAAGAGTGTATTACTCTTCTAAGTGGAGACAAGGAAAGACCAAAACAGAAATCAATTTCAAAATCATAATGACTTAGAAAATATTAAGACATGCTTCAAGAACACATATGGCTACTTATTATATTTTCAAAAGCTATATCACAAGATGATAGTTAAAATTTTTGCAAGATTTGTAAGATTACAAGCATGTTTAAAGCCATGTTATTTTTGGAGACTCTAGAACACCATAACAATAGAAAATGTTCTCTTAGCACAAATATGCAAGCTGTTTACAGTGAAAGAAGTAGTATAATAGATATCTGAAAAAAAGCTGAAAACCTTTGATGGAGGATTTTGAATTTTTAATTCTTCATCTTCAAAGTTATAATAATTCTTTGGCAAATTCTGTTGATGTTTGATGTGTTTTCTTCTCCCTGTTCTATAATATTATACATATGTTTTTATAGAAACAGTTTATTCATAACAGTCCTCTCTTGTATCATTCATCTGGCAAGGAAAATTATGGTCATAGTCTTCTTATATGGTGCAGTCCTAGAATTTATCTTTGCGATTCATGCTCAGTAATTTGCAATTAACTCTGGGGTGCTATTTAGGAAGATGACCAGTTGCAAATACTCCCACACATGGAGAATGCATACTATTACTCAATGAATTAAATGTCGTCAAATGTTTGATTATATTCACTGTAAAAACGTAGACTACCTTGTCTTATGCCAGTACGTTTTCAGAAAGGAAGTCGCTTGCAAATATTTTCACAGAGGTTGTGGTGGGAGAATTTCTGTCCTTAAGAATATTCAGAAGAAAGATCACCAATGTAAGAGGATGTATTAAATCAGTATCGTTCAAGGCTATGTAATTTCTTCCTCTTGTATATCACATTTCTTTGACAACATTGTTATAAATCATAGTAATTCTACTAAGATGAAGGAAACAGTGACATTAAGTATCAAGAAAAAACATCGAAGAACTACCTGTCTAAATTTTCAGCAGCTATTTTGGAATTGCTAATTAAGTTTTGTCCCACAGCTATTCAACTTTCTTGGCTTAAATTATGACTAATACAATAATTTGCATTCTTTTTAGTCATCTATTCCACATTCCATTCTATACCATTGCTAAATTACTATTATTTCTAGATATAGACTTTGTTCCTCTTACACCTTCCCATATTTTAGTTTGGCAGTCTAAGGTCAGGTAATTTTAAAATTTTCACTTCTCTTGTGGACATTCAAAATACTTTTAAGACAGATAAGAACCTCGCAACTATGGTGGTTAAACAAATTGAAGCAGATGGATCTTTTCTTAGCTAGTTCTCCATGGTTAAAAAGCAACATAAGTATGACAGCAAAGTCATTCAACTGAAATTCATCCAACCTTTAGCAATGTTACTTAGATTCACAGAGTCATAGAATGGTTAGGGTTGAAAGGGACCTTAAAGTTCCAACCTCTCTGCCATGGACATGGGTACTACTCACTAGACTAGGTTGCTCAGGGCCTCATTCAACCTGGCCTTGAACACTTTCAGGGATGGGGCATCCATAACCTCTCTGAGCAAGAAATGCATCTAATCTAAGCCTGTTCTCTTTCTCTTTTTAAAACCGTTGCCGCTTGTCCTGTCATCCATACAAAAAAATCCCTTCCCTTCAAATGTCATCTAGTTCAACCTCCCTGCAGTAATCTGCTTCATCTTCAGCTAGATCAGGTAGCTCAGAACCCTGTTCTTGGAACATGCCAGTTGAATAACAATAGTAATAGAGTAATAGTAACAACAACAAGATAAAAAACTGAATGCAAATGTTGGGTCAATTCATAGTTCTATTATGGCTGGATTTTAGTACAAGTGAATTGGAATAACAATTACATTGATGCTAAATGAGCCTTTCTAATCAATGGTAATGCTGCTCAGTTAATGGTTGTATTCATCCCAAATTGTTCTGGCTAGAGCACACACATTAGAATATTCAGGTAAATACAGGTATGTCTGTACTAGCAAGAAATAGCTCATATTCTGTTAACCAGAAGGAATCGTCAATACTGTTCCTTCATGGCATCTCCCTCATTTTCAGCGCTGTGTGTGTGTGTGTGAAAAATAATAATGCAGCACTGTAAACATGAAAAGCAACGTGAGGGCTATTATAAAAGAAGAAATTATCTTTTTTTGTTTTTTTCTGTGATAGCTGTCAATGATGTTCCTCTGGCTATTTTGCAACAAGTGACAGGAATAGTTGAAGTAATGACTCACTGTAAGTGGAAGTAAACACCCTGCTAGCTCAGAAATTCCAGTAGGGTTACACAGATTTTGAGGAGTGGGGGAGTTGTTAGTTTATGTAGTATAAACAAAAATTTTAAACAGTTTTTTTTAAGTCTTCTCAAGACAAGTTAAGGCATGGAAGATGCTACTGTAGTAGCATGAACAATATTGCAATTACCATCCTCTTTTTCCTGAAATACACCCCAGAATACTGTGTTTAAAAGCCTTAAAAGCTAAAGCCAGGAACAGGAGGGAGTTTCCATGACTCACCCTACAGACATATGCCTAGTGGAGGTTCAGGCTAAAGAGTTCAAGTGCTTTCTGTGATGTAGAATTTCACCTCACAGATGAACACAGATGTCTCTCCTGATTAGCATACACTATTCACTTGAAAAATCATTGTACAAAAAAAGGCTATGAAATAAAAGACACATTTAGAATATGAATTAAATATTGATTTAGATGGGTAGAAACGGGTAACCGCATTCAAGTAACAGTTCTAAGAGTTGTGATCACTTGGGTTCTAGGAGATAGTGCTTAATTTCCAACTCATGCTTGGTGGTTTAGCATTGTAAAACTGATTGAGACAGCTCCCTGACGTCTAAAAACTACTATCTTTCCTTGTCTCATCAGAAGTCCAACCCAACCATTTATTTCTAGGAAAGTTTATCAATTAACTCTGCAAAATGAATGAAATTATACCATTCTAGGAAAAGAAAAACAAATGTGAACTAAAGGAAATTGAAAATGAAATGCAGAAAAAATATTCAATCTTATGCTTCAGTTAAACTGTGGAAATATGTTTGGGAAATGTGTCAACAAAGACACCTTTCAGCATTATGCATATGGCAATAATCCCATTCATTGCTTTGAAAATCAAGAATAGAAAGCCAATCTAGAATTTCTACTCAACGTGAAATTGTTGCTGAGAATATCAGATTCACATAACATGTTCCCTGCAGCATGTATCGATATGAACTTGAATTCTGAAATTCTAAATGACGTGATATTTTCCCACAATATAGTAATTTTATTTTTACAAGGCTGATATCTTTCAGTCAAAGTCAACTCTAGCTGTAGAGTGTAACTACACTACCATGAAGCTATGCTAAAGAGAATATGGGTAGTTACATCAAGGCATAGAACTGGCTTTTCTAAGAATACTAGATATATTAAAAAATGTGCAAAATAGATTTCAGAAAACAATTTCGAGATTTGGTTTTTTAGAAACACAAAATAACTAGCTCAATGAACTTGGGAGCTATTTGTCTTTCTCTAGATCAATCTTCCCTGTTTGCTTGAATTTCATTAGAATGGTATCAATACTTAGTAGTATTTCTACTTACCTATGAATTTTTTTCATTGAATATCATAAAATCATTGAATGGTCTGGGTTGGAAGGGAACCCCTGACATGGACAGGGACATCTTTCACTAGACCCGATTGCTCAGAGCTTCCTCCAGCCTGGCTTTGAACACCTCCAGGGATGGGGTATCCACAACTACTCTGGGCAATGTTCCAGTGCGCCACGAACCTGGGAGCAAAGAACTTCCTGCAAGAAAAGAGGCACATTTTAGATAAAGAGGTAGATAATTATTCTTTCACCTCAGCTTCATATTAAGCATCAGATTTTAATTTGCTCACTTTACTTTTGTTTGTCTTTTCTCTTACTTCATTACATTAGTCTCCCTATCCTTACTTTGTTAATCTCTCTGCATTGCTGTATTCCTAAATTGGCTTTATTATTTCCTCTTTTCTCTACATTCCAGGTTTTCTTTGAAATTGTTCAAATTGTTCAAAAATTGGTGGAATCAGTTTCTTTAGCAGATCTACTCGCTAAATACAAATGTAATCATTACTCTGGAAAAAAAAATAATTTTAGATACTGTCTTGAGTTCTACTTCTATGTCTAACAACACAAATTTCATTTTAAAAAAACTGTATAAACAATCAAGTATTAGCCAATCTTGGCCTAGAACCTTGAACAGTATACCAGATTACTCTGCTGCTTCTCCTTTTTATTTCTTTATCACAGCCACCTAATATGGACTCTTTGCTTTCCTGGTTGGATGGTTGTTTTTGTTAATAAAAAAGGCTAACCGCTATTTTGTAAGGAAAATTGTCTTCTAAACATTATCAACGAGAAAGAAGTGAAAGCATTTCTCACTAAGGAATGTTTTGGTTTGTATTTTTTTTGGTTTTTTTTGGTTTTTTTTTTTTTTTTTTTTTTTTTTTTTTTTTTTTTTTTTTTTTTTTTTTTTTTTTTTTTTTTTTGTGTGTTTGTATAATTTTAATTCCTGAAACTGTTTCTATTTTCTTGGACATAGAAGAATTTTATTGCAAATTTTGTAAAAGTTGAATGCATTCTGCTTTCAATTTCATTTTTTTGGTCAAAGAATCTTTCAAAAAGTTGATTAAAGTCTAAGGAAACAGTTGATCTTTTTCACCATTTTGTTTTGTTTGTTTCAAATATCTATAGTCATGGATTACCAATAAGGGAAGAAAGGTCTTATTTCTTGCAAGCAAAAAGCAATTTTATGTCTCATTCCATTTCAGATATGCCAGTTTGAGGTCTCTAAGCAAATGTTCTCCAGTACTACACTTTCTAATGTTCTAGCACACCTTTTATTGAGTGCTAATGTACAGTCTGTGTACGGGTGTTTATCTGTATATGTTACACCTTACTGAGGAATTTGTCCCCACTGAATTTTTAACTCCCCACAGAAGTTTTAATGGTGCAGTTTTGTAATATTCACAACTGGAAGGTCTTCAAGCTTTGTGACGAGAATATTTTAATCCTGTGAAAGAAGAATGTAGGTATTTGCTTAGGACGCAAACGCAAGTTGTGGTGCTGTTCTTTGTATTGTAATGAAAGTAGACTCAAAGGCTGATATTCATCATGGCTGGATTGCTAGTGCTTGAAGTGAGCTAGTTTTTTGAATTGTTCACAATAACTTTATACTGTATTTCAATGCTCACTAACTACCCACTACCATCCTGAATAAGCCCTGTCTGATCTCTTCCTTTTGACTGCTGATAAAATGTAGCATCTGGGGCAAGCACATGAGTGTAGAACAGCTCCAGTTTAAGAATAGGATAGGGAATAGTTCTACAATCAACTAAGTCTTTGACTGCAAAAGTAATTTATCAGGTTTTAAATTCTGTTGCTCTTCAGACATGATATGGTTGACTTGACCTCCTTTTTTTGTGAGTTAAAAGTTTCTTTGTTGAACTTCTCATGGCTTCTTCGAACAAACAAAAAAAAGACCTGACTGTTCTTCTGCTCAAAGTGGCATATTATCAGTCCAATATCAAAGCCCTTATCAAAGGCTTCTGCCAGAGACAGAAAATAATTTTCTGGAAATATCTGCAGTTCTTTCATCTTACCAAAGTGAATTGAGATGGACCTCTGGCTCCCAGGATGCCCTGAGAAATGGATTGTAGGAGCTATTCTATAAGTGAAATATGTAAATGGCTGGCTGTCCTTCTTCTGGTAACCTTGAGAAATAAATAGCAAACTGAATACACACAGCTGCCATTTCTTCTACCAAAACTTGTAATAAATGTCATGTTTCAGGCAGTATATAGCAATAAAAACTGCTGTTTCAGCGTGTGGCCACTGAGTCTGAAATTGTACAGGGTGGAATAATTCAGGAAAGACTGTTTTACCAGTAGTCTGTACATTTGATTTTCTCACTCTCAAACATAAAGAATGCTTAAGCACAATGTTGAGTAAAACTGGTTCATTGTTCAATGAGCATTTTTTAGGCTTTGGGTTTCAATATTGGTGAGGTGCACAAAATAAGAGATAAAGAGTAACATTTTCAGGGTTGTTCTGGAAATTCATTTTAGTTTATAATGCATTATACTTCCAGCAGTACTGAAGTTAGGACCTCAGTAGCTCACTCATGTCATCTATGCACGAGCTAAAAAAAAGTAAGTTCAGTCAGAGAGTGTGCAGTTAAATGAGAGTGGGAAATTACTACTTGAAAAATTTCATTCCAATTAAAACCTCTATCAGTACTAAAAAGAAGCTATTAAAATGATTTGAACGACGGAAAATAAAAAGTTTTGCTAAATAAAATTATAAAAATAAAAGTAATATTCATTGCCCATAAACTATATTTCTATGTCTTACAGCATATCCTTGTTATTTGCCTAAAAAAAAGATTATTTTACTGTTTCACACCTGTGAGTGCCCTCTAGGTCTGACTAGCTGTGTCCCTCTTGAGGAAAATCAGTTTAACTTAATCCTGAAAAAGCTTAGTAGCACCAGCAGTTTTGGGTATCATCAGTACTGACTGAAACAGAAATAAATCATGATGTGAATGTTCAGCACCTTTCAGGAAAATGCCTATAATTATTAATACTGCGTATTAGAAGCCTTGCATTCTGAAATTTATATATGGTGTGGATAAATCAAAACTTGTCTTTATCAGCAGATAGATTGAATACTTCACCAATGGAAGAACAATCATGAAACACATTTGAAAACTCTGAAAGGAGCAAGAGCTAAAGCAGTGAGTGAAAGAAAAAAGCAGGCAGGAAAATATTCTCTCTTCTATTTGGATGAAGAAATGAAAAAATGGCTGTTAAGTAGAAACCTTAATGTTCTGCAAAAATTTCAGTGATACTAACAAAAATGACTGTATTGGTAGTCATGAAATTCCTCTTTCAGAAGAATGAAGATACTGTGAAAAAGGTTCAGAAACTGTGAAAAAAGGTTCAGAAAAGGGAGCTTAGGGTCTGTGAACTCAATACAGTCTTCTTTCTGTTGAACTTCTCACTTCAAAAAAAGGTATGAGGCAACTGAAAGAACATGAAAAGATATTAATGAGCAACACCTTTTACCTGTGGCTGAATGGTTTGGTCAGTCTAGAGAACATGGGGAAGGGATGACAGTATGAAAATAGTTTTCAGTTATGCAATAGGTTGTGAAGAGGTAGCGTCTATTTTGTTCTCTGTTCCATGAGGGAAAGGGACAGGACATGGTAGGATAAAACATGACAAGGCAAGAAATTAAATATAATAATAATGTGTATAACTTGCAATAGCTTGTAGAAATCAAATATAATAATAATATGCAGAACTGCAACAACTTGCAGAAAGAAAGGTATTGGTTAAATTTTAGAAGAAAATGAAGGCAGTCATTAGGCTAGAATAGCAGTGAAACAGAATGCCTGTGAAACTTGTAAAGTCTACTATCACTGGAAGAGAAAAAGTAAATGCTTTCTGAGACAGAAACTGAAGCAGATGACTTCTATCATCACTTGTAAATATTTTTATACGCCAGATGTTTTATCATAGTAAGAAAAGGTAAAAGAAAGAAAGAAAGAAAAGAAAGAAAAGGTAGCACAAATCGTGCATAGATTTCAGTGATTTTGCCGTCTGACTCAGCATAGTAGAGTGCTCTTAGTAATCAAAATAAATCTAAGCTCTTGACAAGGAAACAAGAAAAATTTCTCCTTTAAACACTTCAGGTGATTTAACTTTCAATAATTTTTCTTGTAGACAATAGGTGTATGTTAGTCTGCTCTTAGCTTTTTTTCAATTATGGGATCAAAGCAAGAATAAAGCATTCTTTTACCTCTTCATTGTAGGAATTCAATATAACAACTAAACAACAACTAAATATTCAGTCAATAATCATGAGAGCTCAGCTTTAGAAAACATAAAAAGCATTCATTACGATTGTCTTAAAGAAATCTTTATTGCTCAAAAACTGTTTATGTAAGTACTAAAGAAGGAAATGTCAGAGACTCAATTGTCAATTATTTGTCTACTAAGGTACAAAAGCAGGCAAGTCAATTTAGGGAATACAAAGCAACAGTACTTTCCCCATACCCCCACACCCCCAATTTGGGAAAATTTAATCCTGCTTCTTTCAATGAAGTTAGAAAAAAAATTACAGAAAAACAAGAGCTTTATTATTTTAATAACATGCTGAAAATGAAGAAAAATTCTCACTTTTCATGAGCAAAATCAGAACTATAAAGCTGTGGTCTCATCTGTATTTTGAGTAATCATTTTTTGCTTAAGATATTTGGAAAAGCTCTGTTTTACTGTGCTGGTGCCATCTAGCTCAGTCTAATGGCAGAAGCTTCTCAATAACTCACCAAAACTCTGCCTGAGATATTCAGTACTTGGAATTGTAATCTTCAATATCATGCTTCAAAATCAATTCTTCTTCAATGCACTATGAGAGACAAAATTTTAAAATTTTATTTAGGGAGATTTGAAGCCAATTGATGGCATCTAAGCGGAGATAGGTAATGCAAATACCAGGGTTTAAAAAATCAGGGGGAATTGCAAATCAGTGGAAAAAAAAGGCATGAGAATAATGAATAAGGGGTCAGACGAACATGCTGAAAATGGTAGAGTGGTAATCAGAAAAAAAATAAGTAAGAAGTCTTCATTCATTTCCTGGAATATATTTTGTCTGTTGAAAACTGAAGGCAGGCGTTTTCCCACACTTACATGAAGTTACTTTGTCTGTAGCAGTAGTAGTAGTAGTAGTAGTAGTAGTAGTAGTAATAACATACCAAAATGGAATATATGAGAGTATGTCATACAAATAATAATCATATTACAAATCCAAAACAAAACAATTTTTAAAAAAATTGTCTACTATATCTAATATCTAAAAATGTGAAGCAATTTTGGGGTTGAAAATGTCATTATATTTCTTGAACTTGCAATCCTTTTATTGAGAGGTTAACAGTTTAACCTTTTTCTACATACTACCAGAAGTCCAACACCAAATGTTTTAATATTTAATTACCCCTTGTCATTGCACAGTAGTGAGGGGAGCAGGAAGGTGAGGTTATTAAAGCAATAAGCACCCGTAAGATTGAGAATCAGGAAAATATAACAGTGGAGCATACTGAAACAAGAATAATAAACTAAAGTGGCTGATGAAATTGCTCTGATTTGGAAAAAAAAATCTTTTCTGAAATCTGAGTTTATTAAAAAAAAAGGCTCTAAGGGTATTATATATCCTTCTGTACATTTTATATAAAAATATAACATGGATATTAGTAATATTATTTTAACAAAAACCATTTTTTAACTGGAACATAATGCTATGAAAGCTCTCAGAATATTGAATCTGCTCTACTGAGTCCACAAAATTATTTGTACCTTTTTTTTGTTCAGTTTTCCAGAGCTCAGATAGGGTTGAAAAAGTCTGAGTAAAACAAAGCCATAATTAATTATTTTCAGAAATTTCTTACTATTCCATAGGTCAATTCTGTCATGTTCTTGGAATGGAATTTTATATGTGTGTGCATGTGTATGGAAGTATAACCTGTTTGCTAGAGCATCTTATTTTAAATTCAGTAATTTTAAATATCACCTGTTTCTGATTATTATCAAAGTGGCAATTTGAGGATCCAATAAAATGGAAATTAACACAATAATGTAGCTAATTTGCATATGTGAATTGAATTTTTATTTGCTTAACACAAATGGTTTTTCATACCACAATAATGACACTGATTTATTAATATTGGATAGTAGGAACAAATTCTTTATTGTGAGGGTGGTGAGGTATGGAAACAAGTTGCCTACAGAAGTTGTGGATGCCCCATCACCAGAAGTATTCAGGGACAGCTTGAATGGGGCTTTGAACAACCTGGTCTCATGGAAGGTGTCCCTGCCCATGGCATGGAGCTTGGAGCTACATGACCTTTAAGGTCCCTTCCAACCCAACCCATTCTATGATTCTATTATTACATTATATAATATATAGATTTATGTATTATTATAAAGATGTAACGGTTATAATAAAGTGGTCCGTTTTGTCCATCTGTAGTGATGTTAGGGCTTGAAAAAAATTGGGATTTTTCATTGTTTTTCTTTTTTTTCCCTGTTTTGCTTTTCTTCAATAATCAGAAAATTATTTAGAAACAAATAATAAAATAGCTTGCTATAAACACAGTGGACTTAAAATTATGTTACTGAAAGTGGTGAAAGACTTGGACCACTAGTTATTCCCTTAGGAGGAGGGAATATCTTGGTCCCACTGAAATCCATAGTATCTTTGCTATTCCTTTCAGGTACAGCAGGAATTCTCTTATAGTCTTTTAGAGCTTTGCCAAGTCGCATGACATAAATATTTTCTAACCAACCAGATCAAATTTTGCTTTAGCTTTCTTTTTATTTTAAATTTTCTCTTTGCAGAAAGAGATTGCTTTTTTCTTCTTCCAGGTCAGAAACATATTTCCTTGGATATGACAGATCTTAGGCACATGCTAAAATACAAAAGAGGAATTAAATCCCTTCAACCTTGGAAATCACTTTTGAAGGTGGTAAAGTCAATGCTAAACCCATTGTAAGTATTATCTTAATGAATTTCTGGCACAACTTTATCTAGTTTGCAAAATCATGTTATCTAGAGTGTTCTCTACTTGAATGTTTACTTTTCAAAAAAATAAGTGTCCAGTTCCAAAAAAATTTTACTCTTTGTTTTCCTGTATGTTGATTTTTTTAGGGAAAAATACCCCTTACACATATTTTTATAGACATGAAGGAAAAAAGCTTCTTAAACTAGGTCTCTAGTCTAAGGTTTTTGTCTTATTTTTTGAAGACAAAACCCATAAAAATCCAAAAGCTACTTCAGTTTATCGGTTTATTTAATCTTCAGCCTTATTTTCTCAAATTCACATTGTCTAATGGGAACACAGACAATAAAAAATTTACCCCAGTCTATGTGATGGGTCCAAAAGAAAAGTAGGGATGGAAGGAGGAAAAAAAAAATTATTTTTTGATGTTTCATTTAGATACAGAATTTCCTCATCCGTCTTTAACATTATTCCAGGTATATTCCATACATCTTGTTGCATGCATCCTGGTTTTGATAACCATGCATTGATTAGTTCTTATAGTTAATTGGTTCTTTGAAGCAGTGACATTTTTAGTTTCTAAATTACATTATTATTTTAGATAAAATTTTTAAAAAATATAATTATTTTCTACTTTCTTTATGACTTAGGGGACAAGAGGAGGTTGTTTGTTTAAACTACATGCCCCCGTGAGTTTGTTCTAATATCTAGCATTCACTCCAAAAATATTAATCTAAATTTCCTTTTTCTTCCTACTATAGATCTCAAGTATATGGAGACTTCATTTCTCTAGGTACTGAATAATGATTATCATTGCCCATTATAAATAGTAATCACTTTTATACCAAAGAGACCAAAAATGTCTTTTTCATTTTCTTGTCTATTTTTTTAAATCTTAGCAAAGACTTGCAGTATGCTTTTTATCATTATTATTTCCAAGAGACCGCTAGATATGATTCTAAAATGATTGCTACTATTTAGTTTTTTAACTGCAGTTACTGTAACTCTAGCCACCAGTCTCTCTGGATTACTCAAGACTAAATGACTTAGGACTGTTTCACTTCCCTTGGGCTATTTTAGCAAATAGCTAAAGGGGTTGAGAAAATAGCTCAAGGGGTTGAAAAATGTCTTCTCAGAACTCTCTTATATTCTGACATTAAATCAGTTTGAATTTGAATTAGCGTCATCACTTATTTAAGGATAATAGCTATTTCTAGAAAACTAAACACACGGGATTTTAATTTTTTTTTAAACTGGTGTTGAAGAAAATATCCCAGATAGATAAACTACGTTAGGTTCCCCACAGCAGTGTACACACAAACAAATTAAAAACTGAAGGGCAGCACTTTTTTGTCTTAAAAGGAGGGAATACTGGACAGTGTTCACTGACACATGAAAGGAAGCCACACTCACACAGGGCCCAAGAGGGAAGAAACTGAAACACTTCAAGAGCAATTTGGAAAATTTGTACATTAGAACAGTATTTCCTTGTATTTCACGTTTGACTCAAGGCATATTTATACAGACATGAATTTGTATTCATACTGTTGCATTATAGACATGCAACTGAACCCATCCACTGACATCGTGCAGATTCTCCAGATGACAGAAACAGACAAGCATCCAGAGAACCATTCTGATCCCGCATAGTAACAGTTTAATGTCTGCTTGAAACACTGATCAAATTATTGAGTCCTTGTAGACATCTGCCTAGCTTGAGTTCATTAGATAATTCCAGTGTGCACTGGAAAAGCAAACTGAACAAAAGTGCTTCTTATGAGGACATCTACTGCAAAGCACTTCCAGTCAGGTGTGTACTGTCTGTGCTGCCCTAATGCTTTAGGTATATGTAGGGGGAAAAAAAATCTGCAGCAAAACAGAAGGCAGATGTACAGCTAACAACTTCTTTGTAACACAACTGTGGAGGGAGACGACTGGAATCCCAGTAGTAACTTCTAAGAGGCTTTTACGATGTGAAGAAAATCAAATAAGTTGGCCTGGAGTGATGTGACTAATAAGGTCCTCTGCATCCAATCATCTAAATTAGAAAAGCAGTTTGCAGTGACGATGCTGCAGCATCACTACAGCAGTAGTGCCGGATCATGGGGAATATCCAGCATGGGTGTCCTACAGCCTGCAGATGTATGAGCCCCTGGTGGAACTTCTGCATGACCTGTCATGGAGAAGTCTAGGACGGACAATGTTTTCTTTTCCTATGGAAGCTGGACCACTGAATTTCAGAAATATCAGTCAGTGGACAATGAGGAAAAAAGAAGCTTGATTTTCACAGTGGATGTGACACAAAATTAGGGAAAGCACTGCCCCAGTTTTGGGAGAAGAATTCCTATCTTTCCTATGTGACTTGGTTGTTTCTTTAAAAACAGTATAAATGTTCATTATAAATTTGAAGCCATTCTTCCCTGTGCTGTCACTACATGCCCTAACCAAAAGTCCATCTCCAGCTCCCTCATAGGCCTCCTTTAGGTACTGCAAGGATGCTTTAAGTTCTCCCCAGGACCTTTTTCTCTAGTTTCATGAGATCTGGTGGCTGAATGGCCAGTGCTCTCTTTTGTCTGGCTCCTCTCTGGATTGCGAGTGAGTACCTTCCTTGAATTCCTGTCATCTTAAATTCCTTTCGTTTAAGTGTCCAAGTTTTTTCCCATGCAATTTATCTGAATCTATTAATAAGCTGTTCCCAGAACGTCCAACTTTAATTGCTCTCTAGTTAATAAAAAAAAAAAAAAAAAAAACAAAAAAANAGCAAACAAAACAAAAAGAAAAAGAAAAACAAAAACCCTCTAATTTGCTGAACAGGTCTTAGTCTCACAGTTTCTAGGTTTTCTGCTTTGACCATTTCTCATTTAGCCAGTGTCGTAGACCTCTCAATAGGTTCTTTCCAGAGTTGTCTAACTCAAAATAATTCAATTATAGAAGTGAATGGGAATAAAAAGTTTTCAAAGTGGGTCTCCCTCTATGCTTAGCAGTGCCAGATTAGTTAAAATTTCCCTTTTCAAAAAAGATACTCGACTTCTCAATATTTCTTCAAATACTTGACATTCAGCATGGGTGGGGTGTGCCTTATGAAAGATCCTTTTCTTCCTTCTCTGTCTCCCTCTCTTTCTTTCTTTTTTTTTCTTTCCCTCCCCTTCTCCACTTTTATTATTAAATCTGGCAGGATCAGAACAAAAATTTCAACTGTCCCCAGCGAGTTCTATTATTTCTTCACCTCCTTAAAGCTGGTTCTTGCATTTTGAAATTTGATATGTGCAAAAGGCTGTAATTACCTTATTACATGAAAATAATTTCTGCAAGTAAGCAATAATTATAATCTGCTTCCAGTCATAGATATCTGGTGCCCTTTACAAATACTGTATTCTTCTATAAAAGGCATTGGAGTCATTAAAATAAGTTCCAACAGCAAAAGCTTGAGGGTTAGTAGCATCTTTATATGCATAAGAAGAATTATTTTCTTATCCTGACCATATCTTTAAATTTCTAAAGAAATTTATAAATGTTTAAATATTATTAATTATATTATTAATTTGTTTTTCAGTGTCCTTCTGGCAGACTTTTTGACATCCTAAATTCTACTTTAAGTGTGTTGTTGATTATCTACATGTACACATAATTTTCTCTCTTGATTACTAAGCGTAGTCTTAGATATGCTAAGCTCCACAGAACTTGTAATATAAAACTTATCAGATGGAATTCACATTACGAACACAAATGTCTTGAGATCAAATGATATATGTTACATAGAGAGGAAGAAAGCTCTATGGTGAATTATGATTAAAACCTTTAAATCATTTTCTCCCCCTCCCTTGATAACTAGCTTTGCAATTTACTGTCTGTCTTGGTTAAGTTCCCAGCAGGTTATTAACAATTAATTAGCAATACATCTCAAATGCTCTCTGCACCACTGTACTAATTGCATGGCACCAGAATGGGACTCCTCTTGGTAAATAAACTGTAGCCATAACCATTTGTTTTTAGATGAGACATATACACAGTTTACATATATTTTTCATGTTTTATTCCAGTCTTTACTCAGATGTACTGCTAGGACACATAAAGACTATTTATGAGCTTTGGGTGAAACTATTAAACTCTTCCACAACATATAGAAAATTGAATAATTTTGCTCGCGTCATACCCATCTCATCATTCCCCTGAAGGTTTCTTTCTCCCTTTCATTTTCATTCTGTATCAGGAACCTTGTTCTTTGCATTAACAAAGAAACCAGGAAAAGTGACTTCCCAAGCAACTGATGGACAATTAAAATAAAGGCACAAAACTGAAGATTCTGAGCAAGGTCAAATGAAAAGATACCAAAAGTAAAGCAACTAAATGTTTTTCATACACGATGTAAAAATATAAGTAAATGCTATACCTGTGTGTTCAATAATAAAAGGCACACTGCAATCCCCCAAAAATAATATTTAATTTATGAGACATTGTATTACAGGAGGGAAATAGCACAAAAGAATTGACTTTCTTTTTTTTTCATGTGAAATTATCATCACCCTTTCTTCTATATTGTTAAAGTTATATAAAACCACTTAATCTTCAGCCAGACCAATTTTTGCCTCTTTAGTAACAAGAATAGCAGAAATAGATGCAAATGGTGCAGAATTAGATATATGCAACAAATGCTTAAATTGACTCCAAAAGGTGATTTGTATATTTCTCTTCTTTTAAGGTCATCTGGTTACAAGAAATATAATAAATTTACATACTTAATTACTTCATTATAAAATGTTGAACTTATTTTAGTTTCATTTATCACACATTTAATATGTTACATTTTTCCTTATGATATTTAATCATTGATCATCTTCAATCCATGTTTTGTCTCCTATATATTGAATTCAATTGTATTTATTTCATTGATACCAGTACCAAACCCTTCATATTTTTAAATAATAACAATGAGAGATTGAAAGAAAGGCAAAATACTTGGATATGAATGCTGGTATTCCAAAGCATGTTGAACTGTGTTAACTTGCATGTGTCTTTAAAAAAAAAATCCAGAGTATCCCAAAGAAAAAAAAACAAAAACAAAAAAAACCAACCAAACAAACAAAAAAAACCACTCACAACAAAACCCCATAAATATTAAATACTCGAAGATACAGAAAAATTTGACATCTGACACCTTAACATGAAATACAGGGAGCACTTGTGATTCATATAGCAACTTACTCTTCTGTTGACCTGTTCTTTTTATTTAAAATCAAGTGTAATTAGTCACCTTTTTTATTAATGAAAAATTTTAATTTCCATACTTGTGCCTTGCCCATTGACTTTCATATTAAATCTGTTCTTCTGGAAATATTATAGGCTTTCTGGCCAAAGTATATAAAAGAAGATCAACAACTTCAAATACATTTAAAAGTCTTAGCACTCTAATATGTCCAGGAAAATATTATCTATCACTGAAGTGTTTTAAAAACCCTATAGCATGTAGGAGTCTTCCTACACGACTTCCTAAAGATTGGTAATACTCAAAGTATAACAATTATCTCGGCAATCATGAAACCAGCTATTGAAAAGGTTTTTTAATTTTTTTAATTTTTTTTTTTTTATTAACGGATAGTTTGTCATAATTCTCTGCGCAAATAAAGCTGCTTAATTGTTACAAGGCTTTTGAGAATAGGATTTACACTTTCATTTTCACATCCTGGTCTCATGAGAAGCCCATGGAAGTTCAATTTCAACATAATTTGAATAGATTCATGAGGTAAAATCCTGGCTCCACTGACTTCAAAGATGACAGGATTTCACCTGTAGCATTCTCAGCAATTTAACATTGTCCAGAGTTTTTTGCTTTTTTGGCAGCACATTTGGCGGCACATCCCATACCCCATAAGTGGAGCACAGAAATCTCAAAGAAAGCTAACATTTTGGTGATTGTTTGTAGCTGTTTTGCAAAGTTTCTATAGAAAGCAACCATATAACCAGGCTTTCACACTAACATCTTCCCAGAGTCAACATCCTGATGTAACTTTCAAAGCAGCCATGGAATAATGATATTTCTTCCCTGTACATCTTTCTTATTTTTTTCTGTATCTTTCAAAAACTTTGTTTTGCTTATTCTAGTAAAATTATATGCTCATTAAATTCTTCATAGCATTGCAATTAACCATGTAAGTACACTTGATGAAATTATTAAAAGATATCAGAAGTTGCCAATGTATCAGGTTCTAAAACTCAAGATGTGCACATTGCTTAAATGGAATGACCTTTTGATCTCCAAGACAGATTGAGATGATATTGAAAACCCACGTTCTGTTAAAAGGATTAATCACATTTTGTTTAACTTACATAGAAATCGAAAACTTGTTTTTCGTTTATAGTGTATTACTTAATACTGGTCAACTTCCACCTCTCACCAATCGCTCCCATACATTAATGAGCTCATGACAGAATACAAATTCTAAATTTGTGGTACTCAGGATGTTAAACAAGATGATGGAATTAATTATACCTGGCCTTAAAAATAATAAATAAGCTTAGATTTTTATGTATACACTAGTGTATAGACATACTTCTAGTATGTCTAGAAGAGAAATCAGAAAATGAAGAAAATATTGATTTGAATTAAAAACTTATTTCCCTCAAATACTATTTATAGAAATAGTAAGGGGTGAGGGCCTGTGTTAATAATTATGGATGAAGGGAGAATACTTCTACTTCTGTTTTTCTGTGAGAAGGCTATCATCTGCAAATCTTCTAACAGCATTAGTGAAAAAAGTTCTTATCTGCCCATTTCATCTTTGATCTTTATCTGGAGGGATAAAACAATACTTCCTTAAGGCTGAACACATCAGCAAAATCTTTTTTCTGGTTCTTAGAGCTGGTTTAAATTTCCTCTGGAAGTTGTTATCTAAAAAAATTATAACACGAGTCCAAATAATTTATGATACATTCATAATTCTGCTTAGAAAAAGGCAAGGATGAAACACAACAATTATTATACATTTTCCTAAGGGTATGGTTGCAGCTTAATTCTAGTAAAGGGAAAGGAATGTCTGAAGCCTTAATTTCTTTGCTAGATGTGTTACTTACTGCTCACGAGCATTCAGCTGGTCACAGAGTTTAATTTATTATTTTTTGTATATAAATATAGGTATTTAAATCCACCTCCAGACAGTGAATTTAATGACAAGCTACTAGGTGGCCAGGCATAGCAGCACGTTTTCATTTTAAAGGAAACAAAATTTACTGCTAGCTAGCTCTATCAATGCTGCTGTTCAAAGTGCTTCTCATTTTAATTAAGGGAAATATTTTCACAAGGTCTGGGAGTAACAGCAGCATTCTGTTCTGCTAACAGAAGGATCAAGAGTGTCGGCACTTGATTCTACTCCTCTTAGTTCCATAGATTTCCAATACAACAAAATGGTCTTATGAATACAGGGTGATTCCAGATGGTTGTCCAAATTTTAGGCTCAGCTGAGTAGTGTAGACACAAACCTATACTGTCATATATGACCCTTTATCTTGTTAGAGACATCTACATAGAACAGAAAAATGAGATGCAAATCCATGAGGACCATGCATGTCATAGACTGATAGGTTAGCAGAGCAAATGTCGTGATCTGGCTATATTAAGAAGTAAAGCATGTATTTAGCATGCTTTTAAGTGCAATGGAACATTGTCACTCTTGTTCCATAGCCAGTCTGGTCTTTAGTCACCTGTGGACAGGTGGTTTGGATTCTGTACACTGCCTGACTTTCAGTCTTCATTCCAGAAGAGCGCAGGTTGTCCATCACTGTGTCACAGCTGCCATCTGCGTATGCATGACAGAGATGTTGTACATTGCTCCAAATGCCAGTAGTTGTCTGTGTATGTGCAGCTGGATACCACTGGGGGTGCTTCAGATTTGACAGCAGTAGCTGTCTTGCCAGGACAACCACGCCTTCCAACTCATGACTCCGTTGACTACATCACCCCTGCCTGTAATGGGAAATAAGAAAACTACCTCCCTTAGAAGCATAACAATTTGACCATACATAGATGTCATCGTTTAAGACTGCAGTCTGAGATCCATCACCTGGCATCTGGCTGCCAGACCAAGAAGACACAAATCTCCCAAGGCTATTATGTTAATCTCAGTTGTGTTGGAATGTCTTTCATGAGTGCTGAGGTCTCCTTAGCATATCTCATGCAGCACTAGGCACCATCTTCAAAAAAGCATTTAGACAATGCTCTCAGGCACATGGTATGATTCTTGGTTGGGGTTGTCCTGTGCAGGGACAGGAGTTGGACTCAGTCAGGGTCCCTTCCAACTCAGGATATCCTATGATTTTTTTGTGTGCAACTAAATTGACTGCTACAGTGAAATAAATTTAGGTGACTGAACCTGTTAGAAGTATACCACTTGTACATTATTCTATTGGCTTAAATCTTAAATTCAGCTTCTTGCATACCAGACAGAACAGTACTTAGAAGAATTTCAGGCAATGTTCAAGCCATACCTATATTTAGTGCTGTTTACATTTAGTAATGTAACATACACTTCTTTGAGGAAAACTGCAATAGAGTAAGGGATATAACAAAAAGATACACTTAAAACAACTCTGTTAAAAATTAAAAACTGGTTTTAATTATATTACTTTGAAAAAAACCCCTTTGAAACCTTATAATCTATAGTCACACATGGTTAAAATGAACTTTTTATTGATGATTATAATAATGAGCACAACAACTAAGCAACTAACAAGCAATGGCCATAGGAGGCCTGTATGGATGAACAGGAAGAGTCTGATTAAATTCAGACCTAGAAAGAAAACATGCAAGAGGTGAAAGCATGGCCAGATGTCCCAGGATGAACAGAACATGAATATGAATATGAACATCAAGGGATGATTTTAGGAAAACCAAAGGCCATCTGGAGTTGAATCTGATGAGAGATGTGAAGGCCAACAAGAAAGGATTCTACAAGTATAAAAGCAAGTATATATATACATCAAGTGTNNNNTATATATTTATATATTTATATAAATATAAAAAGAAAGACTGGGGAAAATATGAGTCCGCAGCAGTACCAGGAGAGGAGACCTACTGAAGAAAATAATGGGAAAGAATAAAGTACTCGATGCATTCTTCAAGTTAATCTTTACTGGTAAAGCCAGTCTTCAGGAATCCCGAGTCTGTGTTGCCAGAAGGAAGGTCTGGAAGAAAGACGACTTATCCCTGTTGTAGGAGAATGACCTTGGGGAATATTTAAACAAATTGTACTTATGAAAGTCCACAAGGCCCAGTGGGATGAACCCACAAGTATTGAGGGAGCTGGCTGTCCCGATTTTGTCTGGGATAGATTTAACTTTGTTCCTAGTAGCTGGTACACCACTGTGTTTTGGATTTATGGGAAAAATAATATTGATAACACACTGATGTTTTAGTTGTTGCAAAGCAGCCCTTATCCTAAGCCAAGGACTTTTTAGTGTCTCCTTCTGCCCTGCCAGAACGGAGGATTGGGGATTCCCAAGAAATTGTGAGGGGACACAGCCAGAACGGTTGATCCAAACTGGCCAAAGGGATATTCCGTGCTGCAAGAAGTCATGGTAAACAATGAAACTGATGGCCCACTGCTCAAGAACTGTCTGGGCAATGGTCAGCAGGTGGTGATCAATTGCATTGTGCATCACTTGTCTCATGTATTCTTTTTTCATTATTATTAATTTACCTTCTTTTTCTGTCCTATAAAACTGTCTTTATATCAATCCATGAGTTTTACTTTTTTATCCAATTCACTCCCCCATCCCACTATGAGGAGAGTGAGTAAAGGCTAAGTGGTACTTATCTGCCTGCTGGGTTAAATTGCAACACTAAACAATAAAATTTTGAGGCAACTTTCCATAATATTTTTGAATTCGTGGTGATCAGGACAACTTGCTGAGAAGTGGAAGAAAGAAACTATTACTGTTATCTTGAGGAAGGACAGGAAGAAGGATCTGGGGAACTAAATGATTGTAAGCCTCACCTTAGTCCCTAGGAAAGGGATACAGCAAAGCACCATGGAAACCATTTCTAAACAAGGAAGGACAAGGTGGTTGTGTGGCATGGATTTTTGAAGAGGGAATGATGTTTAATCAAACCAATAGCTTTCTACAATCAGATGAGCGATGTGGATGAGGAGACAACAATAAAAGTTATTAACCTCAGCAATGCCTTTGAATCTTTATCCTGTGAAACCCTCACAGACAAGCTGATAAAATATGTACTACATAAATGAACAGTGAAGTGGACTGAAAACTACATGAACTCCCAGGCTCAGAAAATTGTGATCAGCAGTGTAAAGCGCAAATGAAACCTGATCACCAATGTTGTAGCCCAGGGCCTGGTACTGGCTCCAGCATTTTTAGTACTTTATTTACATTGTGAAGTCATAATGAAATTTTTGCATCAAAACAGTTATTGTAAAATGAAGAAATATTATTTAAGGAATGTTGATAATGTTATTATAAGAAAGTGCATTCTGCCAATTCTACTTGATCAGTCCTGAAAATGGTCAGACATTATTAAAATTATTTGCAAAATAAACTATTTACATACTTACCATTTACTATTTAAAAAAATATATCAAGCAATGTAACTCATAACAATAAGCTGATGCAGATGGGAGAAAATTCACACCATACCAAGTATTCGAGAAAACTCACTACATTTTTTTCTGTATGTTAAGTTCTGTACAATGGTCTGTCTGTAGAATACAATCATTTTTTATTTATGGTTAAAAGCTCAGTGTAAGAAAGAAAATACTACTATTTTTCTGCATTGCACCAGTGTTCTCAAGGTTTTTAAAATTACTCTCCTTCAATAATTCACATATGGGATCTCATCCTTTTACCTTTTTGGAGATGTATTATGTTGAGTCTGAAACTGAACAGTGTTACATCTGAAAGCCAAAGCATAACCTTCTCAGTTTTTTGACATCTTTATGAGCACAAGTATTTTCATCAGAAAGAGGAAAAAAGATGTTTTCCCTGAATATAAAAGGCAGGTTTTGTTTTATTTGTTCCTGACTCTCATGGGTAAAACAGTGAATGGACTGAGGTTTATGACACAGTTTCCTAAGCATATATTCCTCTAAGAATGTAGATATAAGCCTTTTTGAAGTCAAATCCCATGGGAAAAGTATGTCAGAGGATATTAGAAACAGCTGACTATTGTTCATACTTGATTTTCAAAATAAAACAAAATCAAAACTCAACAAAACCACACAAATCCAGTAAGTTTAAAGGTCAGATGTTTTATTTCTTTTTCCTCCTGATAATATCCAACATTCCTTTTTTTTAACATGGAAGGTCAATGTATTTTGACACTCATCTTCTTTTGATTTATCCAGATAAAGAACACTAATAACTTCATCAAGATCAATAGTCCTACTACTGTAGAATCTGAAGCATATTATACCCCATAAACATATTCTACTACATACATAGGACAGTATTAGTCAAACACACTATTATAACCATTTGCTAGAATATACTGTAGAAGGCAAGAAGAATTATTGCTCATTTTCACTGTCAAATTTACAGTCACAGCAGCGTGTGTTCTGCCACCTGACAGTGGAAAGAATTCATTGATTTGTTCAGATCTGGAAACTCTTACTAGAACTTTGTGTTGCTTTCACAAAGAGAATATCATGAATGCATCTTCCAGTTCTACCAGATTGCTTGTGAACAGGGAAATGAGGCACATACCTGTACCTGGCTTGTACTTTCTAAAATGAATGGGTAGCTTACTAAGAGAAAGAGAAAAGTGAATCAAATCCATACAGCTACTCTGTAAGGCAGTGTGCAGTTTTTGTGCCTGGTGTAATTTCTATTGCACTTCACAGATGTTAAGTACCTAGTATTTTACCTCAGCTTCACAGAAAACAAGGGAGAAAAGTTGATGACTTGGCAATAAAGGATAGAGCACCAGATACATGGCTTTGTGCAGAAATTTGTTTTGTGTAATTTAATAAATCATGCTGTTCATATGTTATTTAGAAGCCAGTAGATCTCAGAAAGGCATGAAGCTCAGTTGGATGTAGCTGTAACACTAGGTTTATCAGGTTAGATTTAGCAACCTTGCCTCCAAATTCTATGAACTGATCTGGAGGACCTCCAAAAGCCAAGTCAATGTTTGTCAGTTGTTCTCTTAGACCCCGAAGAACAGATCAAGGCAAGCGTGGAAGAAAGAGCACAAGGAGGGAAATGAGACTAATGTCTGATCTTTATAGAAGACAGATTTTGAACAGTGGTGTTAATCAGTGTGTTCAGCTTTTCTTCACATGAAAGATGAGATAGGATGAGATTTATCTTGACATTTCTAGGTCCTCAAAATTAATCACATAAAAGAAGGGAAAAGAGAAGAAAAGGAAAAAGAAAAGAAAAAGAACAAGAACAAGAAAAAGAAAGAAAAAAGGAAAAGGAAAAGGAAAAGGAAAAGAAAAAGAAAAAGAAAAAGAAAAAGAAAAAGAAAAAGAAAAAGAAAAAGAAAAAGAAAAAGAAAAAGAAAAAGAAANAAAAGAAAAGAAAAGAAAAGAAAAGAAAAGAAAAGAAAAGAAAAGAAAAGAAAAGAAAAGAAAAGAAAAGAAAAGAAAAGAAAAGAAAAGAAAAGAAAAGAAAAGAAAAGAAAAGAAAAGAAAAGAAAAGAAAAGAAAAGAAAAGAAAAGAAAAGAAAAGAAAAGAAAAGAAAAGAAAAGAAAAGAAAAGAAAAGAAAAGAAAAGAAAAGAAAAGAAAAGAAAAGAAAAGAAAAGAAAAGAAAAGAAAAGAAAAGAAAAGAAAAGAAAAGAAAAGAAAAGAAAAGAAAAGAAAAGAAAAGAAAAGAAAAGAAAAGAAAAGAAAAGAAAAGAAAAGAAAAGAAAAAGAAAAAAGAAAAGAGAAAAGAGAAAAGGGGAAAAGAAAAGGAGACACAATTATAGACAAGAATGCAAAACTGATCAATACAGCCCTTATATTTCAGTTTATCACATAATCATGTCTAGGCATGTCATTTAAACTACTGAACAATTAAAGAACTTAAGAATTAGTAAAATATACAAGAAAAAAAAAAGGAAAAAAAAAACAGAGGCCAAATTACTATTAGTAGCACAATATTTCTCTTTACTATATCAGTACCGTGCATGAGTGAGTGTTATTATTAGGTGAGTTCATTTGTAATATAAGAAGAAAAAAAATCTTCTGACCCCGTTGTCTTATGGGAAAAATTAAGCAGAACTCGAATCACATTTAACCCTGCAGATGGCTGGAAGAGTACTGTGATATCATTTAATGAATTAGATTTCCAAATAAGATTACAGCTTCTTTAACCTATTAATTGTCAGTGAAGTAGAAAAAGGACATATATACTGAGTTCCCAATCATTCTCCCAGAACAGAAAAATGCAAGCGGTCATGTAAATATTTCTGCCAGCAGCTTAATAGCAACAAATTATGTTATTTCTCTCAAGGTCATAAAAAAATTCTCTGTACAATTTGGATATTGATCATATAATATGTTGTTTTCTTTCCTTTTGCACAGTAAAACTATTTTCGTCACTATTACCTATATGCTAATGAATCTCATTCTAAACAATAAAAAAAAAAATCTAACTGTTCATTGCATTTTCTATAAAGTTTAATCAATTTTTGTTTTAAGGTCAAGCAAAACAGTGTTTCCAGAGGGGAAAAAATATGTTACAAAATCAGCATGAAACATCAAATGTAGTTTTAGGAATCAGTCTCTATGCTCAATGTTTATGTACGATTTATATTTAATGTTTTAGTCTGTAATTCCTAGTTTCTAGATGCCTAATGTCCTCCCTGAATTTGGAGCATGTCCTACATGTTACATCTCTGAGATCAGTGAAGAAACATAAATAAGGCTCCTACTCCTTTATTGGAATTATATAATTATTTTCTGTTTGAACTGTTTTGTGTCTAAAATGAGGAATGTAGTTACTCTTCCGTTAATTTTCAATCAGTGGCAAATCAAACTTGGGCATGGAAACACAGAGTTAACAGATATATAATAGAACTACAGAACCATAGAATAGTTTGGGGTGGAAGGAATCTTTAAAGGTCATCTATTCCAACCTCCCTGAAATGGGCAGTGACATCTTCCACTTGATCAAGTTGCTCAGAGCCCCATCCTGTGTGACCTGTGTCGGGGTCCCTCTGGATGACATCCCCTCCTTCCAGTGTGTCAACAGCACCACACAGCTTCGTGTATTCCACAAAGTTGCTGAGGGTGCACTTAATCCTCTTGTCTATGTCATTGATGAAGACTTTAAATAGTACTGATCTCAATACGGAGCCCTGAGGGATACCACTTGGCACCAATCTCCATCAGAACAAAGCTGGAAATTTATTTTGGACACAATTTTCAAAAATCACAGAATAGCTGAAGTTTGAAGGGACCTTTGGGGCACACCTCGTCCCACAGCCCTGCTCAAGGAGGGCTGCCTAAAACTGGCTGCCCAGCAACATGTCCAGACACTGTTCAAATATCTCCATGGAGGCAGAATCCACAACCCAGGCAACCTGTGCTAAGTGGCACAGTGAAAAAAGTGTTTCCTGATATTCAGATATAACCTTCTTTGTTTCACTTTGCGCCCATTACCTCTTGTCCTGTCACTGGTCACCACTGGAAAGAGCCTGACTCTGTCCTCTACAAATCTTTTCTTCAGGTATTTATGGACATTGAAAGTATTCCACCTGAACCTTCTCCTCTCTATGCTGAATAGTCCCAGTTTTCTCAAGCTTTCCTCATGGGAGAGAGGTTCCAGTTGCTTCATCATCCTTGTGACTCTTTGACGTTTCACTTGTACTACGGAGCCCAAAACTGGACACAGCAATCCAGCTGTGGCCTGTGCAGGGCTGAGTAGAGGGGAAGGATCACCTACCCTGACCTGAACCTCTCACTCCTCCTAATGTAACCCACTAACCTTGGTAGCAATGGCACATGGTTGACTCATGTTCAACAATAGTCCACCAGTTCTGCCATGTCTTTTCCAGCCGAGCTGCTCTCCAGCTGGACTGTGCCCTGCATATACTGAGCTGAAGTTGCTCTTCCCCATATGCAGGACTTTGTACTTCCAGGGTACGCTATATCATGAACACAGCCCCCTAATTTGAGATTCTAGGATATTTGAATCATGAGCACAAAAATGACAGGTATGAGCGAATATGTAAAGGATCCCCTGCCCCTCCTGCAGTATTGACTGAAAGCAAGGTGAAATAGCACTGATCACTTCAAATTACTCTAGACACTTCATTTGTGCAACCAAGATCAAGTCTGAGTTCAGATCCAGAATGTGGGCGTGTAAATTTTGGCATTTACATTTAAAAGTTAATATGTGAAAATGTTTTTAAATTCTCATTGTATTCAACGGATGTCTAGGTGTGAGTTCAGTTGCTTAAGCATAGGCACTAGTGGAACATTGTATGACATAGTGTATTCCATCCAGCCCTCAGGTGCTCAACCAAAAGAGTGCATCTCTGCTGATATACCTGCATCATATCTGCCAGGTTTATGTGGATATTTCAAGCACTTAGGAAGCTGAAATAGCACTTGGTATTTATGTTTAGGCAATTGAATCCCTCTTTATATATACACCGTGTATAATAGGGCCTTAGACACTTGGCTTGCCTGTTAAACCTATATTAGATTTAATTTGACTGGAAGGGAGCATAATTAATGTGCTAATGAAGATGGTGTGTTAATGAGAATTAGTATGAATTAGTGCATGAACTATTCAATGCAGTCTTTGGAGGCTGTTGACAAGAGAGAGAGTTGCTGAGATTGTGAATTTATTCTAGACTCCATGGACAGAATCCCTAAACAAAATTATTCTATATGTCTAGTTCAGCAAAGTGCTTATGAAGAGCTAAAAAAATATTATATCTATAAATTGGCTGAAATATTAAAAATTTAGTTGTTCTCCCACCCAAGTACCTGTGTTAGCTCATGGGACTTAATATAAGTGCATCAAATCAGGCATCTTGTGTGCTCAAGTGACTTCTCTTCACGAAATTGCAAATATTGGAGATTGGCTTTCAGCCCCCTCTGAAATTCTGGTTGACTGAATTTCACATTCTGAGTTGTCTTGCTTTTGCTGTTTAATAAAACATATGGACTCATTGTTCCACAAGATAAATTCTGGTTTACAACTGAATCCCCAAGAAATATTTTTAAAAAGTGTCTGGGGGAAAGTAAAATGAGACAGTAGCTGGATGAGAGACGGGAGTTCACCACTTGTCTCTTTGTACTTGAAGATCTTTTATCCTCTCAACACAGCAGGACTACAAACGTTTCTGTTCTTTTCACAAGGACTTTTATTTTTCTGTCTGCTTTTACTGTCTTTACGTTACAACACTAGATAGCTAAAGAAAAATAAAAAAATCTAGAAACATCCCAGTAGGAAAGATCAGTGAGTACTACTCTCAGTCAGTAGGGCTATCTTAAAGAACATGGTTTGTTCACGGCAGCTAACCATTCCCAAGGGTGCTGCTTCACTGTGTGCAGGAACTACCCCTCTAAGACATGTGAGTTTTACAGCCATACTGCTGGACAGAGTGCTGTTACATATCTAAGGAATAGAGAGGAGATCAGAGTAAAGTGTGAAGATTTTGTCCACGAATACTTAATCTATGATTTGAACTTTCAGAATCACAGAATATACTGAGTTGGAAGGGACCCACAAGGATCATTGAGTCCAACTCTTCGGTGAGTCCCTGTCACTCTGCTGGCCAAGTATAGTCATTAAATGATCAATGGAGTGGCATTGCCTGTTACAGGATGGAAGGGTTCATCTTTCAGCTGCATCAAAGGCACTGTTACCTATGAGCAGCTAAAAATCCCATGCAATCTTAAGATTCATTCAGTGAATCTAGACCTATTTCCATCTTAATGTGTAGGATATATGTTGTTGAGGGTGCTGCTTGCATTTGATTGGCAAAATCTGACTCTCTCAAGACATTAGTCATCTGGTAAATAAATTGGTCTCCAGCACCATTACAGCATCTTTTTGAACACTTAGTTCTTACTCCTCTCCTAGACCCCTCTTCCTTCACAAACAGCAATGTGCATTTAAACTAAGATTATACCATGTGTTGTGAGGACAACTTGGGAGCATCATACGTTCCTGCCAAAGAAAATGTCAGCAGCATTTTTCACTTCTGGTGGTAGGGGAAAGAATGCATCTGTTCCTCCACATTGTAGTGGAAAGCCGTAGACAAGAGCAGCTTCATGCTTTGCTAATTGCTTGAAGGAAAAAAGACAATTGTTCATCCTTTCAGGCCTCCATTATGGTACATTCCCCAGAGATTCAAAAGAAAGAAGTGGATGGAAGAATACATGAGATGAGATGACTTTATTTTTGACATCATTACTGACCACCAATATTTTTTCTTTCACCTCATGACCAACAATCTAAAAATAACCAAATTATTTTGTGGGTGTATTTTTTCCCCTTTTTTTAAGCCTCTTTTTCCAGGGATTTTTTTTCCCCTGCCTTTGCCTCTCGGTTTGAGAGAAAAGTAAAAGATGTTCCTGTGGTTCTCTTACAAATACGAAGAAATCATTGATTACAATGGCAATAATACAATCTTACACCAAAAAGTAAATTTTAGCTATTCAATATATTTCTTTACTTTTGCAATGTCTTGAATTGAAATTTAAAAAAAAAAAAAAAAACAAACCAAGAAACAAATAGAAAATCAAAATTATATGATGTCTTTGTTGCTTTGCTATGCTTCTCTCTCAGGTGGAAGGAGAAATTTTACTGTCTCTGTAATCACAGAATGACAGAATGGCTGAGACTGGAAGGGACCTTTGAATGTAAACCTGGTCCAACCATCCTACTCAAGCAGAGCCACCCAGAGCTGGTAGCCTAGAACCATGTCCTGACACCTTGTAAATATCTCCAAGGACAGAGACTCCACAACCTACCTGAACAACCCATGTTCAGTTGCCCTCACAGTGAAAATGTGTTTCCTCATGATCAGACGAGGCCTTCTTTATTTCAGGCTGTGCCCATTGCCTCACCTATCTATCTATTTTTAATCCTGTCCTAACCTAGGTAAGGGCATGCCTTTTCACTGCTAGTAATGTATGTATTAGGTGCTTTGGATTATTCCTTTCTGGAATGCTATAAAATGCAATTTCAAGCTAAATAGGTCAATAAGTAAAGACATTCCTTGAAAGTATAGTTTTGGTGAAAATACATTTGTTTATAACTATTTGTATGTGGGAACTCACTGAATATCACTAATGCTTTTGTCTTAAAATACTAAGTGTTGAGAAAGTAAGCATGCCTCATAACTGTATGCACTGATACTAGCTTTTCTTGGCTCCAGCAAACTCCTAGGCAGATAAAATGGACTTTGCTATTCTTCCGAATTTTAGCAAAATAGACTTCAGCGATATTTGACCCATCATGCTGTTTCTACCTGTGACATGAAGGAGGATATTTCTTCTTTTATTGAAAAACAGTGGGAGTTTTTAAAGCTCATTTCAATAACGCCCGCACAGAAGCTGAAATTCTAGCTGAAAACTTCTAACATGTACGTCTATTATTCAGTCAAAAGCAACAGAGATCAGTGAAAACATAAACTTCTATAAGGCAAAGAAGAACAGAGGAACTTTCCTAATGAAATTTCAAAGAGACTTTCCATTATAAGATATTGATGTTAATTAAATTTAAATCGTTAAAAAAAAATGTCACATTTGGGGAAAAGGTGTTGGTAATTACAGGTTGGTAATGTATTCTGCTATTTCTATAATAAATGGAATTCTGGAAAAAAAAATAACTGCTGTCAGCCAAGGTTACAGATTTATCAGTCCTTCGTGTGTGTTCAGCTATGCACCTTTCTTATGCTATATACCTATTCCTTCAGTAGCATTTATTTCCTGTGCATATACAAGAACAGAACTGTGGGTCTCTGGCATCCCTAGTGAGCATCTTTGCTCTAAAGGAACACTAATGAGCTATCTACTGAATCAGTAAATCTGATTGTTCATGCAAAATGGATTGTTCATGAAAATTGATTAGGATAAGAAAGTTACCTCTATTTCTGCTGTATGAATGACAGCAGATATAAAAGGATAATACTAAATACTCCAAGGAACTAGGGTACAATCCTACTGCAATTGAGACTGTGAACAGTGTAAAATATAACTATATCACCTTTCTTAATATTAAGTTATCTGATATTTTTTCATTATTCTAATCTTATTTTTTTGGAAGAAATATATTAGGTTTATCTGTATCATTTGCTGTGCATATGCAGACTAATATTAAAAATTTAATCATCAAGGTTAACCTATGCTTGCATTTCTACCACTGACACTGAATTTTATAATCAAATAATCAAAATGAGTTCTCTTTTTGCAAGATTTATATGCAAGAACTTTTCAAGTGCAACTTGATCCAAAACCAATATGCAACAACTGATGTCCAATTTATGTAACTTGTTCACATTGTGAGGGCCACAGTAAGTATATATCTACTTTTCAGACAACAAACTGGAGGGAATTCAAAGTGAAGTAATACAATGATTGGCACTCTGACATAAGAGGGAAAAATAGCACAAAAAGCAGAGAATTCATGCGACAAGATGACTTTCTTCAAAATAAAGATACAAAGTGTTAACTCCATAGATATCAAAGGAAACTGAGGATACTGAGCACCTCGTGAAATAAAGCTAGCCTCTCTCTATAACAGAGTCTACTTTTCTACATCATGTTCTAGTCAGGAAAAAGCTATAATAATCAAAATATTTCAATGGTAAGTGCTGTGAATCAGCTGAAAAATTGCACAGAATACCTTGAGGATTGCTTTAAACTAGTTAAGTAATTATTTAGGGTCATAGAGATTTTTGGACATTTGGAGTTTAGGACTCCAAAATACTCTTCATCCTTTATTTATACAGTTACTATTCTGCAAGCAAACAAAGAAAACAGATTCAGGAAAGGAAAATGTGAATGGTACAATTGTTCCTATCAATTTCATTTATAAATGTCAGAGGACTTGCAAAAAAACATAGGAACATTTTAGGTATAGTCAAACTTTTCACCTTTTAACATTGTAATTAAAATTGCTTTCCTCAGTTGACTGAAGAGCATTTTTGAACCAATGTTCAGCAGCAACTTTCTTCTCAAACTCTTACCTTCTTTGTGCTATGCTAACATAGCACTCAGAGATGTTCTTATTCATTGAGAACTGATAGTGAGTTTTGATACTGATCTGCTGCCTAGCATAAAATTTGTGCACTTATGGATGTTTTATCAGGATGGTTAGATTCATTCTACAATTAAGAGGCTTAAGAATACGTTGTTTATTCAACATCTGTGTTTGAAAGCCACAGATGTTGTCACAGTTAAATGACGAACAGGTCTGTCTTCAGAGAAAATAGAAATGCTCTAGTTAGGAATATCCTTAGAGAATGTTCTGAAAATTCTTGACATTTCTTGAAAATTCCTTGATTTTTATGGGTGGAACAGCCTGCTTATTTTCATTTGGACTCCAGCCAGAGTAGAGTCCTGTTGCACCCACAGCAAGTGAAGAACACTAAGAATTAAACATTAGGTTGGTTTGAAACCAAGCATAAGCACACCAATAAACCATGACTGGATAAGGACTTATAGGCCCAATGGTCCCATGCTAAAAAATAGCTCTGTCCCACTGTTTAGCACAAATGAGTACTATGTCACAGGAGCTGTGCCATGAAGTTTAAGCCTAGGGTAATGGCAAAGGCCCTGAAAATATGGCCACAGGTTGAAAACGGGACCTGGAATGGTGAACAGGGGCTCAAGAACTGGTAAAATGAAGATTGATTTTACAGTGAGAAAAGGTGGCTGATGTGTAACAAGAACGTGTGCTAGTTGTAGGCAACCAATAATATGATATTGTAGTTAGTTAGCCAATAGCAAATGAACAGGTAACGCGAATGCTAAGAAATTGTATAAAAGAGGCCATGTAGTATTAAAGAGCTTTTTTTGCTTGGAGCAGTTGGTGTGTGTGTATGTGTCGTGAGCATCTCAACAGTGACAAGAAAAGAAGCATCTAAGAAATTGTAGTAGAAGGCTGTGATGTCTGGTGGACTGGGAAAGTAATATTGCAACCACTGCACAGTGTGTAGTCCAGGGACAAAGCCAAAGGCTGGGAGCTGAAGAGATTCAAACATCGCATAAAAAGAGATCACAGTATCACAGACTGGCTGGGATTGGAAAGGCTATTGGAAAATTATCTAGTCCAAAGCCACTGCTAAAGTGGATTCACCTAGAGTGGATTGCACAGGATCACATCCGGGTGGGTTTTAAATACCCCCAGAAAAAGGGATTCCCCAGCCTCTCTGAGTAGCCTTTTCCAGTGCTCTGTCACTCTTGGAAGAAAGGAATTTTTTCCTCATATTCAGATGGAACTTTCTGTGGTTTAGTTTGAGTCTAAGAAATAAAAAAGAAGATGCTGAATTTGGCTCCACTTTACTTGCACCAAGGGTTCTGTGGCTTGGTCACTTCAATGACTAACAACAATCAAGGGTCATAGTTGTTGACACTAACTTTAGGACATCAGCTCCATGGTACTCTACACTCTCAACTGGTTAAAACTTTTGGAGATTTGCTACTTTGAGCTAGTGACATGGAATAGGAAGCATGACCTGCAAAAATTAACTGTTAACATAAACTATACCAATAAAGACCTAGTAAATTTTGGTTTAGCGGTTGCAACTGGCTTGATTTATCAGTTTTATAAATATTTTAGTAATCTACAATTCCCTAAGAAATATATGTGTATGAGTTATATGCTTTCTTACTTCATTATAATTAGTTTTTACTTGATTCTTGGTCAAAGGGAAGCTGTTGATAATTAATATGGCAGTAGCTGTACCTGAAGTTCAGGCAGGCTTCACATGGCATTTGGAAACTCGGCACTAACCAGCATGAGTTAAGAAAGCTCATACACCTGAAAGACGCATGCAAGTCTTTAAATGGTTTTGATCAGATCTATTAGGTTTAGTAAGTATGGGATCTCCAGTTCTCAAAATGGTTGGGGACTAGATTTACCTCAAAGAAGGTCTTGGACACCTTTTGGCTAGAGCAACCTCATGTTGAAAGCCTATATCCTCTTAATTTTCCACATTTTTTGTTTTAACTTAGAATGTAAATGTCATGTTTTCATCTCTCAGAAACAAATGAGAGTAACAGTACTTGATTTAAAGATTGTGATTTATCACTACTGGTTTTTAGGTGCTGTACTTTGTGCTTCGAGACATAGAAAGTAATTATTTAACAACATGGATTTCTTTGCCCCTCCGTCTGGTTGGGATTCACACTTAGGGGCTTCACTTATATACCTGTGCTGTTTCTCTGTTAAGATGTCACACGTCTGACTGCAGGGTAGGAAGCAACTAAGTGTGTTAATCAATGAAAATAAAGTATTCATTTGACTGTGGCAGGAATCTTTGTCATCAGGTTTGTCTGATAGACTCTCTTCAAATTTACTTCTACGTTCTCTTTGTTTGGTTTTTTGTTTGTTTGTTTGTTTTTTTTTTTCTGAAAGACAGATATAACATAGTGGGAAGGGTGAGGGGAAGAGTTGAGAAGGGGAAGGGGAAGTTGAGGAGGGGAGAGAAGGAGAAAAGAAACAGTACATTGCAAGGACATCAGAATGAACAGACTCCAGGCTGTCTGTAAGTGTCAGCAGGGTAACAGACACACTTTAATTCCCAGGAAAGACCCAACATATTAATTCTTTGACTTTTCTTGCAATGACTGTGATGGGTAAAGTAGCCTTGGTCTTAATCAACGCTGCTAGAAACCACATAGTGTCTTTTACATGGTGCTTCTATAAAGTAGATCTTGCTTAATTAATTCTTACATTATCTGAGATTAGTTTACAGAGCAATTTTAAAAGAAACCCTAAAGAGAGCATTTTTTAAAAGTTGGTTAGTAACTATTTTGTGAAGCTTTTTGCCTGTTAATGATAGGATTTTTAACTGAGGTCTGCTAGTTTTAATGGTATAGTGGTATTTTTCCTAAATGTTCTTCAGTATGGTACAGCTATAAGCTTAGTCTTACCTGAGTTTGTTGCCACTGGATGAGCCTCCAACTTAGTAGCTTTCCCAAATTTTCCTAGTTTAGCCCTTTACTGAATAATGTAACAGTATAAGCTCCTCTTAACCATTCTCACATATTTAGCTGTAAGTGAGCCTTTTTTTCCCTCATGTCACCCCTACATTTATGCATGGGCAAGGTTTCATTAGGCTCTTCAAAGACTTAACAAAAACTCTGCAAATACTTCAAAGTATCTGCAGAAAATGCCCGACCGTGATGTCACTTTTACTTACCTCTCCTCTGATTCTGAGATCCACAAACTATCAGCCAGCTGGTTGTCAATCCCACAAAAGGTCTCCATAATCCGAACTGCTGTTTCAGAAGTATGGATAAGGTGGATCTTTTCTCTCCCCACCATTCCTTCATCTTCAAATACGTCTTTAGGAGCACAAATGCTGAATCCCTACGGACCACATGACCTGTGCAACCAAGAATTGACATGTAGAATCCACCTGCTCCTTACCATGTCTTGCTCTTTCACCAACAGGGTGGAGAAGAAACCACTTGGACCACCACATCCTCCTTCACTTTTACTCCCAGAGCTAAATAGTGGCTTTGGTTACACCAGAAGTCTCTGCTGGCATTATTGGTTCCTACATTAGTAAGATGAAGTGACTTCATATGAAGGCCAGATGAACCTTAGCAGGTTCTTTGCAACATCCCTATTCTGAGCACCCAAGCAAAGTAGCAAATCTCTAGATCTGAAACTAAGGTGGTCAGATGCTGTTTTCCCCAACTAATTTCAGTGACCAGTTCCCATCTGACTCATACCTTCTTAGACATCACCTCTTCCCTCACCTTTGGGACCAGGTCACAGAACCTATGGAGATGAATACCTATGGGAAGAGATGGTGGCTTTTTTTCCTGTTGACAGAAATCATAACATTCTAGATTTTCTCTGTCTCAGGAATTTCTATCTGATGCTTAATCTGGTCTTTCACTTTTATACACAGTTAGGGGTTCAAGACTTCATCTCTGCAAGGTCTCTGTGACCTTCAATCCTTTCATCTTGTGTGGTGCTGTTCAGTCTAATATTTAAATCCTTTTATGTATTTACCATTATTTTGACAAAAAAAAAAACGGACAAATAACGGTCGCATAGAGTAGCAAAACTTATCAGCAAAAGGTACCAGTAAAAGTCAATTTGATGGTCGCAGTGTATAAGCCAGTATCTATGAGATGTGTAAATGGAAGCATTATAATGCAGGGTTCAATATCTTTCTTGTCAGTAGCAACAGGTTGAATAAATCTGCAATTAATGAACTCATCATGCTTCATCTTGTCATTATGGAGAAGTACAAATAAGTCTCTCAACCCATCATGCTATGGAGGACATCACTTGATTCATTCAAAATATTGACACAAATAATGCCTTTACAGGAGATGATCAGCACAAATGTCAGGTTTGCATGTAATTTCAAAAAATAATGAACTTCACAGACAGAAATTATAGCGATTCAATTAACATCATGCTACTCAACATGTTACTTTGAAAAACCATATAATATTCAGTAGCATTTACATAAATATTATCATTACCATTCTAAACTCTGCTAGATTAAAACCCAAGCTCTTGCTAAGTCTTTCAGGGAAGAACAAATCAAAGAAAAAACAGAGATGTCTGTTTTGGAATCTACATCTGAGTTAATTGACTTTGACTCCTTTCTCAGTTCTCTCAGGGTATGGAAATGGATACTGTTGTGACATTGTTCATCTCACATAGTTTAATAATTTATTTCTGGACAAGACAAATTGTGCCACAACTTATTTCTCTGTATTTACTGTAAAAAAAAACTAGCTGAACCTCAAACTTGTCTCATCTGGTTTCATCCAATTAAAAGTAAAATATCTGGTAAAGAATAGTCTTCTGAACTCTCTGTTGTGTTACTCTTCATCCAGAGTTTGATTCTTTGTGTCTGTTCTATGCTAGGATTGGATGAATCATCCTGATTATGGTTTTTTACACATGGATGAAATTTAAGTGATATATTTAGAATAAACCCCCCAAAATTAAGGATATGAATCCTTTTATCTAGTTATCTTTTATCACTGTGAGAGTGATTTAGCGTTGACACAGGCTGCCCAGGAAGGTTGTGGAGTTCATTCCATGTAGATATTTAAAAGTCATGTGGCTGTAGTTCTGGGCAACCTGTTCTAAGTTGCCTGGTTTGCACTATCTGGTGGGTTGTACCTGTTCTGCTAACTGTTCTACATTAAGAAAAGGTCTATTAGTTTTGGAATAATCCTTCACAAAGAATGATAGTATGGACTCTTTGTGAATATGGAAGGTACATGCTTTTTACCAAAAGAATACACTAAAATAATGGATGCAGATAGCAGCGTCTTCTTGTGCACAAGTCCCAGCATAAGTAATTAAAATAATTGAGGTTTATAAAATTATTTTAATGATTATGTCTGATATATATTGATGCCATATATGCCAGTAAACCAAAAATTCACATAATTTTAAAGGTATGTAGGGTCTCTAGACTTCACCAGTAAATCCTCTAGATCCCTTAACAATCCTTAACAAAATATATAAAGTCCCTTTCCTATCTCTTTCATGTTTTGGTTCAACGACCAGAGCCCTCAGCCCAGTATTTCAATTTCAGTTCTCTTTAAAAAAAAAAGTGTTTCACTTATGATTGATCTCTCCATCCTCTGAAAGTGCTGCATCTTATAAGACACAATTAATGAGGTGACAATATAAGTCTGATTCTGCAGTGGGTTTTTCATGGCAGTTAGCTGCTAAGGTGAGACAAGAACTTTAATTACAGCTCCAGTGAGTATATATTGGAAAATCTTTACAGATAATTTTATGACCAATCCAGGCCTCAGCTTTGACATTTTGGATCTTATTAGAAAGGTGACTGAAATTTGAGCACTACAAGAGTTAGTACTGAAATGTTGAAATCCTTTTCAAATCTAGCCTTAGCTTGTTTCTTGTATCTTGAGTAGACAAGAGTAGTCACGAAAGTTAACTTAGGGAAGCTTGACGCATAAAAATTCCTCTATGATTAGAGGAGGAAAGTCAGTTGTTCCAGAGAAGCATTCAGAATATAAAAAATTAAACTCTTGAACAGCCCTTGAATGAGGTTTTTCTCTCTCCCATAATGAAGAAGTCTATGGAGACCAGTTGCACAAGAAAAATTATGCCTTGCGTACACACACACTGTTTTTTCCCAAGTAATTTGAAAATTAGGAAAATATCTAGCAAGAATTTGCAATTGTAAATGGAAATACTAGCAAGCTATGTAGTTATGAACATTTTTAAACATCACCAGCACAATGGTTTTATCTCAGTCAGTTTCCAGAAAAAATAAAATTAGTCTTCTCCAGTCATTCTTCCCTCTTCCTTTATTCTTCTTCCTTTGGTCATTACATCATTCAAGAAAGTTGTATAGATTCCTCCTCTACAGAATCCTATACAGGATCTCCCAAGCATCATTTTAATAGCAAAGCTATGTCCAGTGAAATAGGTATAAACTTAATGATGCACTTGTTGTGAGCTCATATGAATAAAATATTAAATTACGATTAAGAATAAATTATCTGGACGCAGGTTAAATAAATAAAATAAATAAAATAAAAAATAAATCAAAACTGCCTTGCATTCTAACTTTCAGAGTTCTACAATTGCATGATAAATCTAATAAATAATGGACTTCCCAGAATGAAAACCTTACATGTTCCTCTGTCCCAAAGCTCTGGAAGACCAATCATTTGAACAAGAAAAATTTCCCCTTGTGATACTTACTTTCTTGATCTTTGAGACTCATGCAAGCTAGTGAAAGGAAAAAAAAAGTACTGGGTTCAAGAAATGTGGATTATATTCTGTATGGCTTCATGGAGAATGAAAGCGTAAACAGCATAAATGCATTCACAATTAGATATTTCTCCTTGTTAAACAGCAACAGAGTAGCATAAGCTCTGATACCTTGGGGGAGGAGGAAATCCCAGGGAAATAATTGTTTCCTTTATTTGCATCTAACTGCTAAGCAGTAAACTATCAAAAACATCTTTAGACTGACATTTTTCTTATTTTATGAAATGTGTTTATTTGATGTGGGAACCTTTTCGGATAATTACTCATTATTGATGAAGACCAAAATAAGTCTTCAAGTGAGGTCATATATAATTTATAACTACATATGTTTCAGCAGCTGCCAGTATTATGCTGCTATACATGTTCTATATTTGCAACATTCTCCTTTATGTTAGAAAATATGTCTATTTCTCTCTGAAAATCTTTTCCCCTCAAATCTTTACAGTTAGTATATAAGAAAAATTTTTAATTTGCTCAGGAAATCAGATGAATCTCACAAATCCATGTTTTACATAAGAAACAATACTTTATGCAGAAAAATAGCTGGTTCTGTTTTAAGATTGTGACGTGGAAGCGATATAAACCTTCTCAGCTTTATGACATCTACGGAGAAAAAAATATATTTAAAATATTTTCCTACTAAACTATAACATAAGGCAAGTAATAAGGTAAAAAAGATCTAAATTAATACAAACTGTGCAATCAAAAATCAAGAAAGTACAGCCACCAAAGCTTTATGTGCTAAATTGCATTTTTTTTCTTTGTTCATTAGTTGACATGTAAACAGTGTTTATTGTTACTGTAATGAGAAATATCAACATTTTAAGATTTTTTTTTCCACAGAAAACATTTCTATATGCCACTTTCAAACTATGTCATTATCTCTAATAAATAAATATACTATTTATAAATCAAAACAAAACAAAAAACATACATTGAAGAAACATAACAGGTTTAGAAATAGAGACTTTCTGAGAATATGGAACAATTTTTAAGTGTCCTTGTGAAAAGATCTGATAAGCTATGACTGTATAACTTTTTCTCTACATTCAGGATGTGCTAGTACTACTTTTCCTGATTACAATAATATTCTAAACCTCAAAAACTCAGTGTACTGATGAATAATTGCAATGGGAAATGTGAAATAGCCTAAAGCTGAATTAATTATGGTTTTTATATCTGCATGCTAAGGATATGTCCATATAGGTATGTAGTTAAAAGAATACGAAAGTTGAAAAATGAATCATTAGGATGACTACAAAATGTGAGAATAAAGGTTACACCTGCAAATATAATTCAGCCCCCAGGCAGATAAACATAATGTAATGTGGCATAATAATACCATTAGAAGCTATTTTTTGCTATAGGACAGCCAACATTTATTTCTGTTTTTCCTAACTTTTGATTGCTTTGTAAGTCTAATATTCACCAATGTATCATTTTATGCACAAAAGAGAGAAAAATCATAGCACAGAAAAATATTAGTCACCCCCTGAAGTCATTGACAGGCTCAGGATCTTTACAAGAATTTCAGCATGCTTATCACATGAATTAATTGAGTGAAATATAGCACTAAGGTGGCTGTTAACTTCTCCATTAGCCTAGCTTTACAGAAGGATGGAGACATTCAGAGTTGTGAGCCACTATCACAGATACTTTTGTAAATTAAAAAGGAACATTAAATTCAGGAAGAATAGTTTTCAGCTAAAACTCTGGAGAGAAGTTTGTCTGATGTGAAAGACTTCTACACTCCTTATTATTGTCATTTGACTTTCTTCTGACATTAACTTTCTTTGCTCAGTGTCTGTTTCTGGTTTTTTTCGCTATTGCCATTCCAACAGTCCCATGCTTAGTCCTTCCACTTCCTGGGTTCTCTTGCATATCTGCTATCTCCTACCATTGCCTAATTTCATCCCTGCACATCTCCTTCATTGCTGTGCTTGGCCATCCTCTTCCACAATCAACTCCTCTCTCTACTAAACTTTGCCATTTCCTTTTTTGTTAATATCTCTCTCTGGTATTTTTTTCCTGATCTTCCTTACCACGTGGGCCCACACATCTCCAATTCATACACAGAAATCCTTATTATTAATGAGAATATTGTTTCTTTTAATCAATTTATTTTTCGTCTATCAAGCAAATTTTTTAAAATTCTACTAAAACAGAAGAATGGTAAATGCAAAAAGGCAACCAGCATGACTGTACTTCAAATATGTAGAACAAGATATTTTCCTCAAATTCCATTCTAAAAAAAACCTGCACTCACTGCTATATCATTAGGCAAATATCCAGGATGGGAATTTTAAGTTTAAAGGGCTTAACATTGACAAAATTAAGAGCAACTGAAAGCATGATTTTCCTACAGGAGGTATCTAAGAAAATACACTGCCTATAAATGGAAGATCATCACCTTGCAATGAAATAAATTTTGTTTAGGCTTAAGGAATTATTGACAGACTAAAATTGCAAGGTATATCTGAAGATTATTTAATCCAACCTCTTGTTAAAAGCAGGGTTAATTTCAAAGTTAGGTTACATTCCTCATGTCTTGTCTAGATGAGTTATGAAAATGTCAAAGGGTGGAGATCTCACAGCCCATCTGGGCAACCTCCTCCGATGCTCAGCTTCTTTCACTGTCAAGAATTTTCTCCTCAGAGTCAACCACAATTTCACTTATTTAGTTGTTTTCTTATTATCCTCCTAGATACTTCACAGGAGAAACTCTTGTCTTACAGCCCTGATTTGTGTAAACAAGAACCGCAAGCCAATCCCCTCCTTTATCCTTTTATTCTCCAGTTTAATCAGACTCAGCTTCCTCAGCCATTTCATTGCATTCTCTGGTTTGTCAATATCTGTCTTATACTAAGGCATCAAATATGGGACACCAATTTCCTATCACGTTGCAGGTTTCCAGCCTCATAAGTACCAGGACAAAGAGTATTCCACTCTTCCTGATATAATGGCTGTACAACATCCTTGCAAAAGTGGCCTAGTGTGCAGTTGACTGTCATCACTGCAAATGCACAATGCACTTTTAGTTTACAGAGTTCATGAGATTCTGCTTCAGTTACACTAGAAGATTATATAATTATTTTAATTAATTCTTCTTGTATTTAATATTTTTTAAAACGTGTTTCATTCAAGAGCTTTGGCCAGTTTTCCCATATATATGAGTATAAAATTATTTTCACAGTTTAAATATATATTAGAACAATTCAACACTTTTAAAAAAAATCAATTAATAAATAGTATATGCTATTTCCAGCTAGTTGCAGTAAAACCTGCAGTTTCAGCTGCAAGAAGTAGGGTTTTCCAAACATGCAGGTGTTCTTTGCTATCTGAAGGCAGTGTTCCCAGGTTGGCACCTACATGGAACAGGCTATAGGTTCACTGTTCTTTTTTACAGACACCACTGTACTGCAGATATCACCGCAGCCTGTCAGGATTTAACCTCAGAAGACAGCTCAGCTCCATACAGCTGCTCACTCACTCCTCCACAGTGAGATGAGGAGAGAATTGAGAGGCTAAAAGTGATAAAAAATGGTAGTTGAGATAAAGACAGTTTAACAGGTAAAGCAAAAGCTGCACACACAAGCAAAGCAAAGCAAGGAGTTCATTCACCACTTCCCATTGGCAAGCAGGTGTGCAGCTATGTCTAGGAAAGTAGGTCTCCATCAGGCATAATGGTGTCTCGGGAATACAAACACCATCAGTCCAAACATCCTCCCTGCCCTCCTTCATCCCTCAGCTTTAAATGCTAAGCATGACACCATATGGTGTGGGATATCCTTTTGATTAGTTGGAATCAGCTGTCCTGGTTGTGTCCCCTCCCAAATTCTTGTTCACTCCCAGTCTCCTCACTGGTAGGGTGGGGTAAAGAGCAGGAAAAGCCTTGAGACAGTGCAAGCATTGCTCAACAGTAACTAAAACTTTTCTGTGTTATCAATATTCTTTTACTCACTAATGCAAAAGACAGTAATACATATAGGGTTTTATAAAGAAAATGAATTCTGTTCCAGGCAAAACCAGTACAGGAACACAAACTGAAATCCAGAGGAGGCATGGGTAAGAGCCAGCTTCTATATTATTGTCATAAATAAACATCTCTTTCCTTGTCTTTCCTTTCTGTCATTCAGTAAGAACTTTATCTATCATAGACGAGGAATTAATTGTCAGGCATAATTATGATGTCATATTTAGCACTAAGAATATTTTGAATCTCCCTCAGCTTACAGAATAAATGTCTGCTCCTCTTTTTGAATAAAAATAAAAATGTAGGGAAGCTTCTGGCTAGCTCAGTAACAGATGCTGTTATTGATTCTGATCCAGTTGTTGGCACTGCCTTCCCTCCCCACTGTTACCACAACAAGAGAAAAAAAAGAAAGGTTTAATTTAGCTCTTAACCTTCAGCCCCTCTGAGGAATGTGTCATCATTTCCATGTGTTATGCCAATTGATTTCATATGCATTGTTTTGCTTCCATCCCTGAAGTGGTTTTGCCATGTTTAAAGCAATTAAAGCAAATAGAAAGTAGAATTGCAGAAATCTGAATGGAAACTTTGACATCAGGGAATAGGTAATTATTTGCCTTGGGGCAGGATCCGGTGGGAACAGACGTACTTGAAGTGGGCCTTAAGTGACATTTATTTGTATATCTCAAACTTCAGTTTTCTGTTTTCTTCTTCAACAGCTGTCTGCTTATTATAATTTGACCTTTGAGCAGTTTTAACAGGCCTAGGGATTGTAATGCTAAGCTATATAAACGATGAAACAATTATGCTTCTACCTGAGTCCTGTGAGATGCCTTATCAAGATCCCTGTGAAATACAGAGAAGGTTATCACTTAAAAAATATCTATATGTATATATGGCATATGTGTTAACCAGAACTCACTGAGCAAACAGAAAGCCTGCATTCAGTTCTTTCCTCTGTTGCAGGAAGTTTAACTCATCAGACTTAAAGCAGTGCACAGGACCTAGGAATACTTCCATCCATTCTACTGAGACTTTTATTGAAAGGAACAGGAAGAGTATCTTATTCTACAGTCTATTTGTTAGGGAATTTTACCTATGTAAAGAAATCTTGGTTTGCAGTCACTTAGGTCTTACTGTACATACACCTGGCATATTAGACAAAAAGTCTCAGCAATAGGTATGAATAACCATCTATCTGTCACTCAAAACCTCTCCTCCTCCTTCTGTTCCAGTAAGAAATACTCCTTTTCTCATCCAGTAAATTCCTAATCCTTAGCAATCACACTTGGTATGTTTCCTCATGTTTAGTAAGAACTATGATACAGCATTGATGGATGTGGTTTATGTGCTATAGATAGCATTTTAGAGGACACATGGGACCTTTTACTCAGTTTCTGTCCCATGTTGGTCAGATATGATCCAATCTAGTCTGGCACCTGCTGGCTTTATTAGCACAGTACTTTCCTCAGGGTAATACTCTGGGAATAAAGAGTACAATGAAGTGAACCCTGCTTCTTCTTGAAGTGCATAACTCTTGTTATGCATTTCTGTCGTGAAAAGGGGAGATTTCTTTGACCATCAGTGTTTGATTTTTGTGTCAGTGCACCAGGAAAGCTGAGACCCTCATGCCCAACCAGTCTGTCACTGTTAAATTGCTGAATTTAAGCTCTTTACCTGATGCACTTGGAGGTGGCATGCACAAAGGTTTTCTTTACATGATTTACATATAATCATAGAATATTTTAGATTGGAAAAGACATTTAAGATCACCAAAAATCAATCCAACTACTAACCTAGAACTGCCAAGTCCAGCACTTAGCCATGTCCCTATGTGCCATACCCACACATCTTTTAAATGCCTCCAGGAATGCTGGCTTGATCACTTCCCTGGGCAGCCTGTTCCAGTGCTTGATAACCCTTTAGGTGAAGTTTTCCCTAGTACCTAGTCTAAACTTCCCCTGGTGCAACTTGAAGCCATTTCCTCTTGTCCTGTCTTATGCAGCATATAAACATAAAAAGTTTAAACTCATTAGGCAAATATTCCAGAGCAACAGCTCATGTCAAACTTTGAGTCACAGTCTACTTGCTCTCTTTCTCACTTACTGAAAAATCACTTCCTGTGCAGAAATTAATCTGTGATCACAGCGAGAAAAAACACATTGTGATCTGATTTTCTGTTACAACGAGTTGTTACAGTGAGAAATAGGGTAAGATGTGTTTCTCACTGCGCTTGGTATTATAAGCATGCATTTCATCTAATGAATTTCTAATGATAAATATCTGTACAATACAAGATTAAAACCCACTATCTTCTATATCCAGGCTCTCAGAAATCTGTTTAGGTGCCACATTACACAGACTGAACAAAATTTATTGTGGGATTTTTAGAAATGTTTCTGTGCAACTTCTCCTGAAATCAACAGTATCTCAAAGATGAAAATACATTATCAATTAAAACAATAGCAAAATCAAACAATAGCAATATTTTATTTTAAAGGTCTTTTGGTTTTAATTATATAATTGTGAATGTGGAAAATAATGATTGCTTTGCCAGAGTTCATTAGAACACCACAGGTTAATTTTTATTTAATTACACTGAGAGTACCACTACTTGGTACCTGCAATTTAGGTTTTAAACATTTTATCATAGATCAGTGATAATTTTGTATAAGTTCACTTGTAATAAAAATAGTAGTTACAGATACTGACATTTGTAAAGCTCTGAAAACAATTCTAATCCCAGCTTTCAAAATAATATTATGAGAATAATATTTGTGTTAATGAATACTGTCCATTTAATGGTTAGCATTCATCATTTCCTTGCTATTAAACTTTAAAAAAAAATGTTGAAGCATATTAAGTATTTGATTGCTTATTAAATAATTCAGCATTTATGTAGCAGGAAGACAAATACTCTGCATGCATAAAGGGCAGATAAATCTGGGGGTTCTTTTTTTTTCCAGAAAGAAAATGCTGAGCTAGAAAGAAGACACAAATCTGAATGCCTTACAACTCTGTTCTATAAAAATATATAGCCATTCTATCAAATAATTTTCTATGAAAGTTCATTTGCTTTGTGAGGAGTAAAATGAAATGCTAATTCTGGAGTTCTAACTTCTTCTTGGCATGCCTACTGTTCCAATTAGAAATTTTATAATGCAAGAGAACACAGCAAATACATTAATATATGCAAAATTATTTTTTGTCTAGATAATGAGTTAGTAGTCTAATAATCCATATTGCCTGAGTAATTCAGAAAAGTCTCATTAAAATGAGTAAAACTTGTGTATGAGGTTTTTCTGGTTGGGTTTATTTTTTGGTTTTGGGTTTGTTTTTGCTTTTGTTTCTTGATTGTTTGGTTTTGTCATGTCTGTCCTCCCACCCCTCTCCCCCACATTTCGTTCTCAATTTTCAATTCTTTTCCCTGTATTTATGCTCAGTGTTTCTCTGGGTCCCTATGAAGAATGACCATTGCAGGCTCTTTCTAGATGGAGGGTGCAGGATTACATTGAGTTACGTCCACTCTGACTTCTTTACTGGGCTCATGGCAATTTCTTCTTTCACCTCAGCCTTGGGCACATCTGGATTTAGTTTTATAATTTCTTACCACAGTGTTTTTGCTTCACCATCCCACAACTGTTCATCTGAACTAGATCCAGTCAGGAGTTCCCTTGTGGTGTCTGAACAGACACTCATCTGATGAGTCTCTAATGTCAAGCAAATGAACATTGCAGGAGTTGGTAACCCATACTCATAACCTTCAGGTTCAGAAATCTGTCTCAGTTACTGCAGTAAAGAGAGTGAAAGACTGTCTTGTTATGGAATTCCCTTAGAAACATGTACTCATGAATGGTTATAAGATCTGAAGCCCCATAACAGAAAGTTGGGGTATTTTTTTCCTTTATATCTGGTTCAGTTACTGCATTTATTGCATTTATTGACTAGAAGTAAGCACAGATCATTTATTTTCACCTTTTTTTCTTTTTTTTAACCTTGAGACTGCAGACAGCAGAAAAGAGAACCCGTGTTATTTTCACACAGTGTTAGAGTACAGGAGACAGGCCACAATCACTCCAAAAAAACCTCCTCGTAATACAAAGTTATAAATAAATAAACACATACACACTTATACAGACCACATGTAAGAATGTACTTGAATGTTTGCTGGTACTTCCAGCCTGCATAAATTTTAAACCATCCTGGCAGATTTTACTGTCATAACTTCAGCAATTGCAGCAACATGTTATTATTCATTTGGTTGTTCCTACAGCTAGTGATTCAAAGGAAGTTCAGGAAAAGAAGTTGCTTCTTCAAGGATATATAACATTAAAATAATAATGAAAAATGCATTTTAGTTACTGCCTTACATTTGCTCTAAGTATTACATATCAGAAACTCAGAAAATTATCTTTTTCATATTCATCATACTTTTTTTGTATAAAACATTATATGAAGTAAAAAGTGAGGTTTTAGTTCTCTTGGATTTGAAAGCCTGTTTCAAATCTTAGTGGTTTTGTAGAACTTCAGAAGACCTATAAAAACAAACTTATTATCTAATACATATACTGAAGTAAAATATGATTTTGATAATTCCAGCAGTATGGGATTTTGTGTTTTACCAGAGACAGTTTTTTTTCCCTTTCTAATGTCTACAAGTGCCTTTAGAACAGTCTTTTGAACCCAGAGATATCCTACCCCAAACACAAATATCCTACTCTAAGATTCTATTTTTCCTTTTATATTTTCAAAATTATTATAATATTCATAGTTCTCTGAGCATAATCATAAGTCAAGAATGCTGAATAGGATTTGAGATTTGCCCTGGTTAGAGAAAGGTTCCCAGGCATCCAAGAGGAAAGGATCAAGCCTAATAACTGAAAACCTGAGCAGATAAACGACAGATAGGAAATAAAGCAGAAGACATATTCTAAGATTTAGATGAGCTCTGAAGGCTTTTGGTTTATCACCAGTGAATCTTGTATAATCAAACAATAGGGCATGGTTGAAGAGATGTGTGGGCTGCAGTTCTGACGTCCCAACACCAGAGTCACTCAGGATTGCCTGTGCAATTCTTTGATATGCTGACTGTCTTGAATGGTACTGGATGACTGATTCTTCTTTTCTAATAGAAAAATAAAAGCCTTTCACGACAACTAAAATATGAGACACATGCTTAGGTCATCCTTGCAAAATACTTCTAGACCAACATCAGAAAAATGTTATGCAAACTACATAGCACTGGTATTTGTCATTAAATTGATAACCAGGTGATACCCTGGTGTTACTTATTCTTTGGTGCAAATTCTTTACATTTACTGGATGTGATTTTGCTGTTTATTTATTTATGTTTTCTTTTCTAGATGCAGAAGGGAATTCTTTTAATTTTCTGATCATCATGTCATCCATGATTCAGACTATCAGTTCAATTTCTGCCACAGCAGGTGATTTTCATAAAAACATGCACTGGTTTTAAAAACTCTGAGGGGAAATTAAGACTGCTCAAGCTGCACCCTCTTGATATTGAAGGAGAAAAAAACAAAATAAAACCTAAGAGAGATTATATTTTGGAGTCCCAATTTACTAAAAAAAATCAGGAATTTCCCTTCCACGTTTAATGGGTGGTAGCGTTATGGATCAAGTGAGAGCATTAGACAACTCCTGCCTGAGGCTCAGATTTTGACAGCGGCTCTGCTTAGGTGACCTGCACCTAAATTGCTCTGGCTCGCAAGTTCTAAGGAATGGCATATCAGGTCTCCATGAGTTATTTATTGAATAGACAGGAGATTAACAGAAAAAAAGCCCTTAAACAGAGTTCCTTACTACACAGGATAAACAAAAGAACTACTAGTAGATTATATGAAACAGTGCACAACATTAAGATACCTATATTAAAGCTAGCAAAGAAATAGTACAGATTAGGAGTCAGTGTAATTTATCACCGAATTGGTGATGGGGTACACAGAGTCCTTTTCTCAACCCTCGAGAGAGTTACACAAGACAGGCACCCCAAACCTTGAAGAGAGATCCCCACACTTTTCCAGGGAATGTGCAGAAGATTTCTGCTTTGTGAAAGTTTGGTATAACTTTTGTAGTCTGTAAAGTGAAGTGTCTGTCAATCAGAAATTCAATCTTATCTTCCTACGATCTTGCTTTCAAGGCAAGATGTTTGTTGTCAGCTGGGAATGTCACCTCCATGGCCCCAAAATAACTCACTACCAGGCAAGCTGTCCTGATTGAACTGTTTCACCAATTAGCAAATTCATGTTTGTCCTCCATGAGGAGGAAGATGCCTTGAGCTATTGAAACAGCTGATAGGCAGAAAAGATAAGGCCTCCTGTGGTAGGGGAAACGTCCTGCTAACAGTTATGGAACAAACGAAACTCCACCCCTATCTCTGCAGCTAGAACAAAACCCTTTATCAGTTTATGGCTTTACAGCTGCATTTAGCAGATCTTAACAATGGGATTTCTCCATAAACCTAGTTTCTGTCAAAGACATAGAGTAAGACTGTCCTCTGTAAGCACAGATTATCTAACAAATGGCTACTGAGAAAACAAAATATTGTGATATTACTAGAAGCTGTAATTGTTTCCTGCATTAAAGACTACTTGCAGGACACCATGACATTGTACTTCTGGGGGACTGTATTATTGTTATTATTGTTATTATACGATTATTAGTAGAAGTAGTAGTATTGTTAAATGGATTTCTTTAAAGGCAAAGAAACAAAAAATACTTCCAATCATCATTGAATAGAAGGAGAAGAATACAGATTCCTTCAGAGGCAGTCATCAACACAGTATTTCATTTGCCATCATATTCTTTTTATATACTTTACTTTGAAAAGTTTTTACTTAATGAAATAGTAGAAATGATAGGTTATGGAAATTTTTGAAAGAAAAAAGCCAAGAACAGAAAAATAACTTTATATGGCTAATGATTTTTATTGGCTTCTAGTTCGCATTCAGGTACTGACTTTGGACCAAATAGAATTTTTTTCTATGTATTTCACACTGTAGTTTTGGTCATGAAAGAAAAGTAGGAGATAACTTGAAAATCCAAGCTCAAGACAACCTTCACTCTCCTTTCTTTGCTTTCAAGAAAGAGCCTTCTAAGTCATAGTTTTGCCGCTAGATGATTAATATTTTGTTTTTATTTGAAGCCTGTGATATATATAAATATATGCATGTATATTTGTGTATGTGTGTATATATATATGTGTATGGTTGCTGGTCTTCAGTTCGATAGTCACATGAATCTCAGATGCAAGAGCTGAAGGTGTTGCTTGTGAGACAGAATATCACTATTCGGTCTGTTATGATTTACTGTGTGAATGAATGCATGAAATTGCTCTTAGTCTGTGTCAGTTCAATTCTGAAAGGTGTCTGTTCCTGTTTAGGAGCTGGTGTCCCAGACACAAAGAGAAGCACAAGACGTTTCCTGCAGTCAGAGACCTGAACAGATAAAGTCCTCCCTCAGGACCCTCATTTGGGATGAGCTCTCTAATTTGCAGAGACATACTGTCCACCTAGTGCTAGGAACTGTACTCTACTGCAAGTAATTTATTTTGTTTTACTGTCTCTCTCTAGCAGTACCATGCTGTCTGAGCAGCTCCTCTAGGGTGTCTTCCATGTCTTCTCATGCATTTAATGTCAAAATTTGGTTTGCTTATCCTGGTTGCCACTCTCATCATCAGTCCACAGCGCTCCCTTACTGTTGTTGAATAAGTCTGGCATTGCCTAATCACCTAACTTGTGAAGCACTTTATCAGGAAGTAGCTGAAGCAGAAAACTGGCCTTGTTTTCAAACAGCAAATAATTTTCATAGAATCAGACCAAAGTCATAAAATTGTTTGGGTTGGAAGGGTCATCTAAAGATCACCTAGTTCCAGTGCTCCTGCTGTGGGTAGGTACATCTTCCACTAAGTTAGGTTCTCAAATTCGGGTCCAACCTGATCTTGAATCTTTTCAGGTATGGAGTATTCACAGATTCTCTGGGCAATTTTTCCAGTGCCTCAGCACCTTCATAATAAATAATTTCATCTTTCATCCTACCTTCTAAGTCCCTGCTTGCTGGCCCTGTTCACCATGTTCCTAACCAGAAACATATGGACTAATTTTAATACCATCTATTCCTTTTCAAATAAATCTGGGCAGAATATTCAGACCTACTTTTCACAATGGTATTTTTTCTAGATGAACTTAACAGCAAAAGTTAATGAAAAAAATACGGTTTCCTGTATTGATTTACTGCATATATGTCTCAATTACTCTTGCTTTGAAATTCTAGTTTTATTGAATTCAGCAGGACTACTCGACTTCTATTATGTTAAGATTCAGAATGTCCAATGTTTAATCCTAAGAGCTCACTGTTGAAACAGTGAGAAATAACACAAAGCAAAATTTTAAAATAGCAACTTATTTTTCTATAACAAGCTCAATTTAGTGTAGTAAATGATCATTTAACATCTGATTTCTGTTTTAATAGTTTTCATGTTCCCTGACTTTCTTTTGTTTTTAAACTTTGAGACAACCAACGGCTTTTTCCAAGTACATATTTCACACAATTGTTGCAATTTCAAGTATACAAAAAACATAGTTTTACCAATCTAGATATCTATGCATAAGTACTTTTAATAGAACAAGATTCTAAAATTACAATGAATCCTTGAAGTGTTTGTATGTTTGGTGAGTAATGAATGACTTTTCATTTTCAACACTGCAATATCTCATGAAAGGATTTTTATCTTTGCCTAGTGGGCTGAAAATCTGTGCTTCACTTCCTTAACTCAGCATTGGCATCATTGTCTTTCTGAAGCTGTTGGAATGGATACTCTAAGAAATTGCTTGTGCATTAAGTTTAAATTATCTGTGATTATTATTCAGAAAATAATGAGACTGAGAGCAAATCATGCCATTAGCAAAAGCTTTTGCATTAGTATCATATTTTCTACTCTGTTTACTGCTAAATGTACAGTTTACCTAAAGAAGGGCTAAGAGGAGAAATACTGATAAAGGAATTAGGAGTGAACATGTAAAATGGTGGGAATATTACCTTGGTAGAGCATAAACCGTAGCATAAGAACATGTCTTTTTCAGAAGTAGGGTATATGACCTTGTGTGTAAACTATTTTTTAAGACTAACTGTAGGATAATGCTTTATATCTACATATCTGACATTTTCCCTAAGAAAGAAATGTGTCAGTTATTTTCTTGATGAATAGACAGACATGAAAGAAAATTTCAATTTGGGCAAGATATTATTTTTACTGCTTATCACAGAATAAATACAAAGAGACCTGCAACAATTAGAAAGAAAAAAAATAGCAGTAGTTGGAGAAAAATCAGTACTTCAGGGATTTTATTAATTTCATCTATACCAAACTATCATTTTCTAATATTAACCACAGATATGCCCTGTTTTCCTCTGCTAGTTTTAAAGTAAGATTAAACTGGTTTTTTTAGGTGTGATGTTTACATTTGAGCTACATCAAAAAGGACCAGAAGCATGAGATGAACTCAGGAGAAGAAAACGTCAAAAGCAGACAGTTTGGAATAAAAGGCCTTAACAGAAGGAACACAATTCTGAAGTGGGATCTAGTAAGGATGGTAAGCTTGGGAACAAAAAACTTTTAAAAGGAAAAAGCCTCACAGTACTGGAACTGAGAGACACTATAAATGAAAATTAGAACCAATGTGAGATCAAAGTATTCAAAAAAAAAGAAAGAAAAAACCAGTTAAAATTAATATATGAATGTATCTACAATTATTGTTGTTTAAATTAATAAAGACACTACTTCTTATATAAGTGGAACATTTGGTCTTAATAAGTTGTCAATGTATTAAAATGTGAGTTGCCTGCAAGAAATACCTCATTTTGGACTCTTTTTATTATGAATTTTTTGCGGGAAATAAACTTCCAAATCTGAAATATATAGCCACATATTAAAAAAGAAAACAGTGGGATTTTTAAAAATTTCATTAAAGAACAAAAAATTAAGTCACTATAACCCTTCAATTGCCACTCATTTTACATTTTACATACACCAGAAATTCTCGTAGTTTGATCCACAGCTATTCTTAGTTTCCTATGGTTTTTCACTCTACAAGGCATTCCAATGTCTCCCTCTACCATTAATGCCTGAATTTGAACATGTAAAGGCTAGCTTTCCTGCTACCAACGTGACATTTTTATTTTTAAATCTACTGAGCAGGAAATATTTTCGTTAATACTTCTACCCCAGCACTCTCCTAAATTCTAATCATTCATTACTCAGGCAGATTTAGGCTAGTATAAAAGCAAATTTCATATGAGCGACTCAAAGGAGGTTATCCTCTAGTATTGGACTTCTAAATTCAATGTCTGAATGTCATTACAATTGATTTATAGACACATATAGACCCATGGAAGTAATTCAAAGCTCCCTAGACTCAGACATGTATGTCAGATAGATGAGAACATTGAAGAGACCTGTGGCTAGCATAGTACTAATTGAAGATCAGGACATAATAATGGTATTGGAAAAGCCATCAGATAACTAAACATGGGAAAATGGGTCAAGGCCATCTTGTAGCTCTAGAACTAATTCACATAATTCCTTAATTTTTCCAATTTTTTTCTCCAAAATTACAAATAATTCTTAATTTTACAAGCTCTGTCAAGAGTCTGACTCAGTTCCAGATTTATGCTGGTTAGAAGGTCACCTCGAAAGGTCTTCACATGAAGTAGGGGCCTTAACTCTCATTTTAGCCACTGTGGATCTATTTGGGACATTCAGAGACATCTATGAATCAGTTATGTTTAGGATTTTTGGCAGTTAGAAATCAGTTCAGCTGCCTGAACACAGATTTTGACACATCTGAGGTTTTCTAAAAGGTTCAGAGACAGTTGGCACATATGATTGTGGAGACAGAAACCTCTCTGAAGTGGCAGCTGGAAGCCAGGTGGGATAATATAGGACATCTCAAATGACATTTGGTAGGAAATATATGGGCAACTGAACTGAGACCATAATGTCCGTATTGCTTTTCTTCTGTTGCCTTTTATTTTAGCACATTGAAATTATGTATGTGATTAAAACCAACAAACAAAACCTGTGATAGTCGATAGTGTTACAAATTCTTCTGAAAATGTACCGTGTTATAATATTACGACTCTCTTTTCATATCCGGTTTTTCAGAGTTCATTTATAAATCTAAAGAGAAGAGTAGTGTTAGAGCAAGATAAATAAGGAGGAGAGTAAATGGAGAAAAGATATGTTTGAAATGTAAGATGAGATGGCAAGCTGATGAAGCAAAGAAGTAAGGTAATATTGCTCCAAATGGCAGTAGTTAAAAAGCTTCTAATACCTGCAAGGTAAGTGCAGATGGAAGAATATAAGCAGAGTAGACTGTTAATGAAGAGGAAAAAAAAAAGATTATTCAAAAAAAAAATATTGAAGAAGCCTGATAGGGATCTTAAAACACTGTCAGCAGAATATAAGTGGGACAAAGTAGAGGAAAATTGGATTGAATGCAGGAACAGTAATTATCTTTTCATGTGAATGACTGTGATTACTGTTCCTTGTACATATACAAGAAAGGGATAATTGTTGTCTTAATTTCTTTATATTAGAAGTTTAACCAGTTTGGAAAGTCATTGGAAGAGGAGGTGATAATAAAGAGCCGGGAAAATGATAAGTCTATGATAGTTCAGGGATTTACCTACAGCATAAAATAGAAAAGGAAAATACAAAGACTGTACAGTTCTTATACATGCTCATGTAGTAAACAGTAGTAAATTAGGAGAAACTTGTGTTTTGGAATTTCAATGAAATTCAAATGGAAAGCACTTCAACTGTAATCTCCCCTCTGAAATTCAAAGCATTCTGCATTTATGATATTTATCTACTTTTTCCCAGATATTTTTGAGACCAAGGTGTAAATACACCATCTACCCACTGACTACTCTTTCTATGAAACAGGACATTGGTTTATCTCATCAGTTGAGCACTTATGCAGTTAGTTAAGTAATTATGCAGTAATTATGCAGTAATTGTGTAACTTCACTTTAACACAATCTCCAAAAATGGTTAGAGGAAGTATCTTTTCTGACTGCCCCTTTCTTATATCCTTCCCAAATATCCTTTGGTGTCATGGTCTAGATGGTCCTGTGGTTGACTTGGGAGAGATAATCTTCTGTTCTTTGTCACTGTTACCCAGAATTGTGTCGCTGTGCAATGTTAATTTCCATAAAACCTAAAACAGGTGTTCATAACTTTTCCTTCATTCAGGAAGACCTAATAATACAGACATAGTCATAATCATAATTCTTACATGATCAAATTCAGTTTGTACAATACACATATTTCTAAATTTCTTTTGGTCCTAACAAGAAGGGTGGTATAATACAAAACATTATTGTTTTGTACTGCAGAATCTCCTGGCAGTTAAAGTACTTTCTTGGCAAACAGCTGATGTGGATGCAAGTGATACATGCAGATGCATCCTCACGATGTGGAAATACTTAAACCAGAATGATCCCATGTGTAATGCTGGGTGAACATACAACTGATATATGAAATGCAGGTAATGTATATTCAGATCTCAGATATTGATCTCTTCTCTCTGGTGACCAGAGACCGGACCTGAGGGAAGCTGTGTCCAGGGAGATTTATGTTGGATAGGTGTAGCAAAACCAATCTGAGCAATAGTACGGATGTGACATTGCATTAAGACTGGTCCGATTGGGATTTTTTGCATTTTGTATTCCCAGGAAAATTCTGATTATATGATAAAGAAGGTTGGAAAAGGCAGCTGGGTAGGCTCATTTTCCAGTTGGCCTGTTCCATATGAAAGTGTTAGGAAAAATTACAAGACTTGTTTTTTATGAAGAAACTAAAATAATCAAATACATATAAAAGTTGATATCTGGCACTACTTACCAGAAGAGAAAATTTTGTGGAAATCATGCTATACTTTTTTAAGCTTAACGCTGTTTTTACTAGTACCATCCAAAAAATCATCCATATATCTCCTAGAAGACTGTTTTGACAGACAGACACGTGTGTTTTGTTCGGCCTCCAAAAAATTATATAGGAAAATAAAAATAAAAACTTCAGTGTGCAGACAGTTTTATACGTAGAATATCTAGGGGGGAAAAATGATTTGGGGAAGAGGAAAGGAAGACATTTATTAATAGAAACCTTAAAAATCTTGGAGTGCAACTCTGTTAAGGAAGAAAAATCAAATGGTAGCAACACGCATAAGAGAGAAAACAGACCCAGCAAAATTTACACATCTTAAGAAGAACTGAGTAAATAGCCCCAAGGAAAAAAGTCTTTAAAAACTAAAGAAACTAATTCTTGAAATCCTTATTTTGAGACAATACTGCACCACACCCAATTGTCCATTTGTGTCTGTCTTCTGGGATCATATTATTCATCAACTGCTACTACTTCAAGACCAAAATGTCTTATTGCTATTTTGTACATCCATGAAATTGACAAAAATTTGGCTCGGATTTTCATCTTAGGCATTTGCACTGAACAGAAGATCGGAATTCTGATGTGTGAGCTGCTTTCATAAAGAAAGATGGTGCGTCAGGGTGAGAGAAATTTGCATTGAGAAATGTCTATTGACTATACTGGCTGTCTTGGCTTACAAACTCAAAGCAGACACATACATTTTAGGAGAAAAAAACCTGAGTATCCAGATGCTTACATTCAAAGGACCGTTTTCTTTGTAATGACTATACAATTTATTTCTTGCTTATTCCTCTATTTTTAATAATTAATAGAAAGAAAAAGTTGTCATATTAATTAAAAAGCTATTAATAAAAAACCCCCAACTCTAAATATTCAGAATTTTATTTCTTTTGTTTTCAATAATAGATTTACAAACCTCTAATATAAATTGAAGTTATACAGGAATTTGGAAAAAAACATCGTAGTTGTGGATATATTGTTTAGGGATTTGACAATTCTATTTTTTGGTATTTCAACACTTTAATAGTCAGTGGATTCTTCCACATTTGCAAGAGTGAACTGTTTCAGAGTTGTGGCTTTCACATATATAATTCATGCTCCAAATTATGGTATTTTTCATTTAAAACAATTTCCTACTTTGAATAGAAGTCATCAGATAACTTCTGATATTGTCTTTTATTTGTTAGTCTTCTTTGTCTCTTATGGTGCCTGGGTTTTTTTTAGTAACTGCTACTTTAGAGGGCAATCTTGAAGAATGAGTATAACCACAAATATAACAGATGTCTCATAAAATTAACTTCAATTGCTTCTATATGACCTCTGTTGAGGAAGTAAGACTCAAATTGAAGTCAGCAAGAGCAGCTGTAGATTCTGCTGTTAGATAACAGTGACCTGCATTCCCAAGGGTAGTGCCCATAAATAAGAGAATTGTGGTCCTGCAAACAATAAATGTGATTAACGCCAGAATAACTTAGCAAGTATAGCTTCAGCCACACAGTGATGTGACATCTTGGGTCAGAAAGAATAGATTCAGTAACAACAATTAAAATTTATCCACTATGTAAGCAAATCTCGGCTGTACTCAGGAGAGAACCATATACTGAGTTTAATACCATAGTGATTTTATCATCTGTGGGGTTGCTTTATTTTTTCCTTCTCCTCCACTTCTTACATTCTCTTTTGCTGAGTTTCTCTAAGTATCTGGTACTTGTATATTTAGGCAGAGTATATTTATTTATATAGATGTATCAGTTTTGCTCTCTTATGAATAATCTAAATGTGAAAAAAACTGAAAAGTGCTCTCTTGCCCTTTTATCTCTTTTTACAGAGTTGAATCTCGGGGAATGAGAAAGGGCTGAGAAGGAGATACTGTTGAAATAACTACACAGAGTATTGATAAATATAACTATGGAAAAATGGAGCTGGCATCATCACAATGAGCCAAGTATTTGCTCAGCTTCTTGAGCAGGCTTTACAGATTTTAGAAAGGTTTTTGCTTTTGCTATTGTATTTCTTAATACATCTGCATATTAGGTGAGGTGACTGAAGAGTAGAAATGCTCAGACTTTTGAGGCCACAGTAGTCATGAGAGTGCAAGGACAATGCCCATATAACTTACAGATTTAGTTGGACTCATATATCAAGACTACTACCTTTCCTTTGATATTTCTCCATCAGTTCACTGCTCAGAATTTTGTACACGTGTAAGGAAGACAGAGAAGTTACACTCTAGTAATGTCTTTCTGAGCGTATCCTGTCACATATCTTGCCCAAATAATTTGAAATGTACTGTTCACTGCATCATAGATAAAAGCTGGTTAATCCATATATTGATTTACATTTTCACTTTAAAAATTATATTATATGTGGGCCAGTTTCCAGAACTGATTAGGTAAAATTACAGATTCACCATTTTTTTCCTGATCTCTTGAAGTCCTACTATTACTGTTCTAAACTAGCACCAACCCCTGTAATGTAAAACTATTTGCTGGTGTTAGATACAATCAATTTCATATAGTATGGAGCAGTCATCAAATCTTACTAGAAGTCATATTTTTATTTAACAATGAAAGTCACTTGTGCACATCCATTCTGCTTTAACTTAGTTTCTCACTTTAACTTAGTTTCACATTTTTACTGGTTGCTGGCAATTTTTAGGCTTTCTTAGGTTTAGGAAAGAACATGGACCTTTTCTTGGAAGAACCATAGTCAGTTTTGTTAAAGAATTGAGGCAGATTAAGTCTCCCAAGACAGACTATTAACATAAGAAACTGCCATGTTCCCAAGTGCTCCAATGACATTTTAAGGTACCATGGCTTCACTGTGTATTTAGACTGACTATGTTGCATATCTTTATATCCTCCAGCAATAAAAATTAGCATCCTGTCCAATATAATGAACAATTTCTGAAAAGAAATTCCATTACTGCTCGAGTTATCAACAGAGAGAAACATAACATCCACATCTTTCCTTACAATAGATGGTATGAAACCAAAAAGCATAATGCTGTATACTAGATGCAACATTCATTGATAAGGAATTTTGATTCATCAGGCAAATGATGGAAAGGGTTCTTATAAAGCACAAGGAAGGAGTACAAGGTGTAGCCCTACAGCCTGATAAGTATAATACTGTCTCTATTAGTATCAATTGACAGGGTTTTTATTAGCATATGCTAGAATTCTGGATTTGCCAAGCTCTGTCTGAACTTGTGTTGGCTTGTTTGCAGTTTGTTTTAGCTTGCTTACTTGTAACAGTTGTCTAATGACCAGGTGGCTAAAACACAATTTGTCTAATTTGTCTAATTTTTGCTTAGCTTTCTATAAATGGGTGCTCTAACACTTCTTGTTAATGATTTTGATATAAATGCAAAAAAGCAAGTAGTCAGGCTGTGTAGACTGACCTACCTATAACCCGAGAATAATGGTGCTGAATAAAGGAGTACAGGAATGGGACGACGTCAGAGGTTTCAAGTATCTAAGCCTAGGATGGTACGGGAAGCCACAGGGCTGCCAACAGCTCAACACTGCTCACAAACTAAGGAATTGGGTGAAAAATCATTTCAGGGATTATGAAAAGGGCAAATATAAAGCATCTAATATTTCTGCATGCACCAGGTTGCAGGGTGATGAAGAAAGAGAAAGTGTAATGAAATTTAGAAAAGACACAGAAATGACCCAAACAAAACTCAGCCAGAATATTAAAAAAATCCCCAATACCCAAACCAATCAACCCCTAAGACCCACAACACTGAAAGTGTGCCTCTGTTGACAAAAATAATATAGTAAATCCCCCCATTAACATCACACTCCTCTTGAGGAAGAGCTCAAGGATGGTGCCAAACTGATATTCCTTTTAGTGTAGTTAAACCTATCAGGCTTGGGATTAGGGAAATCATGAGAGAGTGGGCATAACACCAGATTAAGACTTTTCTTGCATAACAATTATTTGCATCATTGCTAGCAATTTGGTTTTATATTTGTATCAAAGTAAGTTAATTGTGGACTGCCAGTACTGATTTACTATATCTGGACTAACAGTATCAATAATTTGCTGCATTTCAATTGCACAGTTAATTTTTTTTTAAATTAGACTGACAATAAATTCCTGATTTCACATATGAGGTGTTATTACGGTTTAGCCCCAGCTGGGAACTAAGCCCCAGAGAGCTGATTGCTTACTCTGCCGCAGTGATATGGGGGGAGAATCAAAAGGGTAAAGATGAGAAAATTCATGGTTTGAGATAAAGAGTTTAATAGATACAGCATGCCCAAACAAAGCAAAACAGACTTTGTTCACTAATTCCCATGGGGAGGCAAGTGTTCAGCCATCTCTAGGAAAGCAGTGCTCTATCACACGTAATGGTAACTTAGGAAGACAATCACCTTTCCTCCAAACCTCCCACCTTCCTTTCCTCCCAATTTTTCTTGCTAAGCGTGACATCATATGGTCTGGAATATCTCTTTGGTCAGTGGGGTTCAGTTGTCCTTGTTGTGTCCCCTCCCAGCTTCTTGTGCACCCCCAGCCTCCTCACTGTTGAGTGGGGTGAGAGGCAGAGAAGTCCTCAAGGCTGTGTAAGCACTGCTCAGAAGGGAATAAAATATTCCTGTCCTATGAAAAGTATTTCACAGTCACAAATCCAAAACATAGCCCCATACATGCTACTATGAAGAAAATTAACTCTTCCCCAGCCAAAACTAGTACAGGTGTTGTCTTACTCTGCCCTATTACAAACAAGGTTTGGATAAATAAATTAAAATCAATGGACTACAGAAATTTTAAGCCATGCTTGGTGTATGTACGGCAGTGAAACTGAGTATATATGGATATGTACAGTTTCTAATATGCTGTGTTCCAATTAAAAGTATTTTACTAGACATTTTCTGCTTTCTTTCAGAAAATATTTTGAGGTTAGCAAGAAAATAAGCATAATATCAATTCATTAATATCTCTGAAAAAAACACAGATTAACTTTCAACCCAGCAGCAAAGTAGCCTAGAGCAACATATTTAAAAGTACAACTAGACTGTGAGTAGTTATTGTGAAAGGTGTTTATGCTTAAACAAACATATTTGTTATAACTGACAGATTTAAGTAAGATTCACAACCTGAAATGTTTATTATGAGCAATTCAAGGTGGGTAAAATTAAATAATGTTTCCTACATTAAACTATGTGTGCTCATCCATTTATCATAATTTCTGACTAAGACTTCAATATCCATTTGTTGAACACTTTAGTTTTTCAGTCTAGACTACCCAAGATCTTGTTGATTTATATGTACAAATGAATTTTCCATTAACACATTAGAACTTCCTTGTGAGGTGAAGCAGGGGGGCAGGCACTGATCTCTTCTCTGTGGGGACCAGTGACAGGACTCAGGGGAATGGCCTGAAGTTGTGTCAGTGGATGTTTAGGTTGGATATTAGGAAAAAGTTCTTCACCCAGAGGATGGTTGGGCACTGGAAGAGGCTCCCCAGGGAAGTGGCTCCCCAGCACCAAGCCTGACAGAGCTCAAGAAGCAGTTGGACAATGCTCCCAGCACAAGGTGTGATTCCTGGGGATGTCCTGTGCAGGGACAGGAGCTGGACTCAATGATCCTTGTGGGTCCCTTCCAACTCAGCCTATTCTGTGATTCTGTGATTTCCTAGCAATAGTTTGTCATTCTTTTAGGGTTGAAAAAGTTTATGTGATATAATTTTACTTTCTATAAATATTTGGAGGGGTAATAGTGTTCAGAATATTCCCATGGCAAGCTCTAAATTTCTCTTTCACTTTGCAAGACTAACTCCTGAGAAATACAAAGTCTATAAGAGCATTTACCTCATCTTTCAGGAGATTTTTAAAACATTTTTAAAGTCCATTTTTGTCTTTCACAGTTCTAAAGATATGACTTTGCCTATTTATTGTATTTTTTCCAATCTTATTGATAAGCTTATTAAAACAAAAGGGTGCAATTTGTGTGTGTGTGTGTAATTTTAGATATTCCGAGGATGAGCAAACAGAAAAAAAGTGATCTTTCTTCTCTGTGGTTTCTTTCATGTCTATACTTCAAAGGTATGACTCAGAAATAGCAGTCATTGTTTGTCTACCTTTCATCATGGAAATTAAAATATTTAGTAAAATGGTGTTTCATAGTATATGAACTAACCCTTCAATTTTTTTTTTTTCCTATAACAAAAGCAAATTAATCTTACCTGGAATTATATTAGTATGGTTTTATTGATTTATGTGATATTAAAAACACATTACCATGTGTTTCTAATATCACATTACCATGTGTTTTTAAGGATTAAAAAGGATTAATTGTCTGAATTTTAGATGTTTTCCACAGCCTCTGGTTAGAAGATTTATATATTCATTCATTAAAGGAATACAAAAATCAGAAACTGGTTAAAACAATGCAAGTTGTAAAGTGTATGCATCTATTTTCACTACACATTTCTTATTAGTGTAAATGAAATCTAATACGTTCGCAAAAGATAATAGTTTCTTTTTTCTTGTTCTTTAATTTTCCTGAATTATTTTATGCTAAATTTGTTCCAGTGGCTTTGCCAGATATATTTCACAAATGATTTTCCACATACACATTTGTTTTGGTTTTAGATTAAAACAATATATATTTGGTTTATGTTGATTTTGTTTGTCCTAGTTATGACTGTGTAGATGTTTTAGCAATGGCACAAAGTAGTACCAGATAATGAAGTCCCTAAGCTGCTGCATGTGTAACTTCTGGGGAAACATTTTCCTTTCCACTCACTCACAGATTCTATGAGTTGACAGGAGTAGCCCATCCTAAACCCTTTTCTAAATCCTGTCGTTCAGCCACTTGGGGTTTGGGGCCTCAATAATGTTGGCAGAATTAGGGAGACCTGGGTGGAAAGCCAAAGTAAAGCCTTACTCAAAGAATCATACAAAAAATAACTGTACAATAGTATTTATACATTTTCTCCTCCATGTTTAAAGTCATTAAATTCTGTGAAGATATGTTCACAAGTCTAAATTGTATGCCTGCTGATTTCAGAAATTAAAGTGCACAGTAAATTGTATCTTCAAAGGTGTTTGATTTTTATGTATGCCTACTGAAACTGAACTTCAGCATTTTCAAAATAAATGTCTGAAAACGCAACATTTCAAAGTATATTTCGACATTAAGCAGCTTCAGTCATAATTATGCAACATAACCATGTTGGTATTTTAACTTTTATCTCCACATTCTGAATGTCTGGGAAGTGGTGAGTTTATTTTTATAACATATTTTAATGTTTTATTCATGTTTGGAGATAAGTTATAAAAATGTCAAATTACAATTATTACAATATTTCTTTTCAAAGTCTGTGCATTACTATAATTGTTTATAAGTTAAAAAATATGGCTTACAGAAGCCTGAAAAGGATAACAATATTTTGTGAGAATTCTGAAAGCAAACCAGGTTAAATAAACTTAGAAAACAGCAGAGTCCTGATAAACAGTTTTCCATATAATATGATAGAAAGTAGGCTTAAAATGAAAAACTATTCTGTAAAATTACATGCATTCTCTCACACAAGAAGCTCATTAACATCATTCACAGATCTAACATCACCCACCATTGAAGGGCACATCTGAGTCCCTCAGCCAAGACGATGATGCCTTGGGGAAAATGTTGCTAAGAAAGGGTAAAAACTGTGTGCAGGCACAGACTCCACCAGTTCCCTGGGCAGTCTGTTTCAATATTTGACAGCTCTTTTGGTGAAGATATTTTTTTCTTAATAACTAGACTAACCCTCCGCACTGGTGCAACTTGAGGTCTGTCATCCTGTCAGTTGTTACCCGGGAAAAGAGACTGACCCCTCCTTTTCAGGCAGGTGTAGAGCGCAATAAAGTCACCCCTCAGCCTCCTTTTCTCCAGGCTAAATAGCCCCAGCCCCCACAGAGGCTCCTTGTAAGGTTTGTGCTCCAGACTCTTCACCAGCTTCGTTGCCCTCCTCTGGACATGTCGTTGATCAGTGTATGTCCCAACAGCATGGAAAAAAAATACAGACAAAGGAAAACCACATCATTATTTTTGAGTTTCGATTACTTATGGTAGGTGTAACAGAGGAAGGTACAAGGTAACATTCAGGAAGCAAAGATGGCATAGTATAACTGGAAAGAAAACAAAAGGAGTGAAAAAGCTAAATCTTGTGAAAGTTTATTCCTAAATCCATAGGATTTGTAATTCATTCATTTTGAGAGACATGGAAGTTTATAGTCCTATTTCAACAAAAAAATTGTTTACAGTACTTCTGCATATTCTCTGTATTTATGCGAATACTTTGTCTTTTATTGGGCATTGAGATACCTTGCATTTAAATACACATGGTGCATAAAATTTGACCATGAATAGAGATGCACCATTTGTTTGTAAAATATCCTTAAATATTCTGAGAACAGTCAGATTTGTCAGCAGAAATGTTAGTGGAAAAGATAACGTTGAGAAAATGCTGTGGAACTATATACCTGGAAAGACACTTTGATTTTTTTAAGTCAGACATCTTTAGTATCTTTAATGTATGTAATAGTGAAATAATGTGTAATTAATACTGGAATTAATCTTGCCTATAGCTATATAGACGTTACACTGGTAGTGCACACCAATCATTCAATTACCTACAGAATGTCCTGTAGAAAGTGATTCAACCCTCCTCACTTTGTCACTTACATTTAGAGAAAATGTTGCCTTCTGCAAGATGCCCCTTTCCATTGACTTTAGAGGACATCCAGATAAATAGCTTACATTATGTGCCTAAGTTTTAGACAGCATCTTGGTAGATGAATGTCACTTTACTCAGCTAATGAATATTAAACATTCTCAATTACTATGTATTTATGAACTAATGCTTGATACTGACAGATGCTTTGAAACTTAAGCATGTTGACAGGAAAGTCTGTAAGGGTGTGAAGCTTCCAGTTCTTGCCAGAATGCTTGTCAAAGTTGTGGTACCATCAAATAAATTACCTTGCAAAAATAAGGGCAAATCTATTGAACTGCATTTTGTTGCATAGTTCTGACTTCTATAACAGACTTTTTAAATTTCATGTATAAGGACTTTTTCATTTAAAATTCAGAATAAATTTATATTCATTCTTATCAAATAAATATCTGTTTAAAAAACTTCTAATAGATGTAAAGGTATTTTTCCATGACTTGAGAACATAGATATATAAACCAGACTTCCTGTGCATTATTGCTATTAAAGTTGTTGTTACTGTTACTATCATTTAGATTTTTGTGGCAATAAAAAAAAAATCATTAAAAAAAATTGTCTGTTCTGAAACCAATTAAACTTTCAATCATAACTATGATGACATAGTGGCACTAAGTTCTGACATAGAAGTAGCATATTAATAAATAAAATAATGGGGAAAAAATTGCCCTTCCCACAGAAGTGTAACTTCCTATTTTTCTCAAAATGGGTAGTTCAGCATTGTACCCTAAAAGACTGCTTGGCAGACATAATTATATATTGTGTTAATAAAATGTGAATAGAATCAGAATTTAAAATGCAGCTGCAGGCTAGATCGCCCCCAGTTTTGGGGTTCAGTTTCTGTTTAAAGTCCTTACACATAAAATTGAGATTTGAAAAATGCCTCTTCACATGTGTCTAATTGTCTATGTACCTAAATCTTTGCCAGCAGCATCTCCAAAATTTTTTCAGACAAGTCTACAAATTGCTAAATAGCAGTAACAAAAGTTAAATCTAAAGGAGCTTCTAATACACTGAACACTGCGGGATTTAGTTTTTTCTCTATTCTCCCTTTTTTATATGCATTCATCTTATACAGTCACAGGAATCATTCAGTAAATTAGCAGAGAATCTCACAAAGCCACAAAGCCACTGAGGTGAGTTACAATTTGAGCAAGAAATACTGAGGGAAGTGCCTGTCTTGAGGTATTCAGTGATTTTTTGGGAGAAACCTAACTGAAATCCAATCAAGAAAATTACATAATTAATCTGAAACAATGGGAGCCAGGTTCTGATTATCTTTCAAAATTTGTAATGAAAGGAAACAGCTAAGATGACACTGGTTTCCCACAACACATCATCTCACCCACTCAACAACAAAATAGGAAATGTGATCACAGTGAAAGATTGAAATTTATTGAAAATAACATTTTCATCTCTTTATAGAATTTCCTAGCCATCAGGTTATTATTAGAAGACGTGTTTGGGAATGGAGGAGTCTCTGCCAAAGCTGTTTGCTCAAACAGTGGAAAAGGCAGTTGTTTATGTTTTAGTTCTCATGCTGCCCTGCTAGGGGAGAAGCCTGGGGAAAGTGGGAAGTTGCTGTTGTATCAAAATATATTACCCAAGATAACTTACTTTTTCCTGTCTTAAAAACAGCAGTACAACCAAACACAATATCTTACCCCCTTTTTAATTCGAATGTGGACCCCGTGAATGACAAAACTCTCATACTCTGCAAAAACCCAAAGCAGCAATTTTTTTTTTTTTTTTTTTTTTTTTTTTTGACATTTGTAACTGGATGATCAAATAATTCAATCAGAGTGCTCTGGGAAGGGAGTCAAACAATTGGCTCTGAACTCATCTCCGAAGCAATATTTAAGCAAATGTAATTTGCTCTAGATTATCTCATTCCATTTCCTTGTTTTGGTGTTTGGAGACAAAATCTTATTTCCCTTTTATTTATGCATTTATTTTCTTTTCATCTCCCGCTACTTCAGTACCAACAGGCTGAACTAGTATGTGAGGAAACCAGACAGGTCTCCATTGACAGTGAAAATTATTTGACATACAGAATAACCACAACTTAGAAGATTATATATTCATTACTTTCTGTCATCTGATGGTTCTTGTACTGGTGGGAAGAAATGAGACTCAATTATGGAGATCTATAGGAATTTTGCTTTTCAGTAAAACTTGAATAACTGTTGCCAGAATTGTACCCTTGACACTTCATAAAACACTAGGTAACATAGTAGCCAGGATAATATAAATTGTAGCTTGTTAAAAGGTTCAAATAGGTAAAATGGAATGTGTGAAAAACCTAAACAAAACTGGCAGTCTTTCTCTCTTTAAAACAAAAAAGAGTATGTTTGCTCCCAAGCCACTTGTTACAGCTAGCCAGCAGCCTGACAAGATTTTACAGTAGAACTTTTGAAAACACATCAACAGAGATTTTCATTGAAGCATTTTGTAGCATCACTTTTGAGATATGAACTGTTCATCAAATACAGTTCAATTTGAAGTGAGAGGACACTGAAAATAAGAAAGTAATGAAAAACATTATTTTATTCTTATGTAAAGATGCATTGCAGAAACCTAGGGAATAAAAGATCTAGGTTTTAGTTTTACAAATATTGACTGCTATGTTTGCCTCCCAACTTGAATATCTCTATCTATGGCTTGGCCAAACATCCTCATGGGACACTGAAAACATATTATTTTAATCCAGTCATCTCACTCATTATTAAGCCAATTAACGCTGTTCATCAAACATATTTGCTCACTAGTGTTGCAACATACCCAGTAATTTTTGAATTATCAAATTTGCCTATTTTTTCCAGAAATTCAGTAAAACACATAGCAATCACTCATATGTAATGAGAGTAATTCACAAGGCTGTACATGAAAAACCACTAAATGATCTTACATATTCATAGCTCATCCTTTGAAGGATGTGTCTTGCATAACAAATCAAAATATTGAAATTAACTTACTGGAATTTTTGTGATTAAACTGGAAGACAGCAAAATATGATAACATTGTTCTTTAAGACAAACATAGTTTTAAGAAATGCTGGAATATACTTGAAATTTGGAAGTTCTGAGCAAATTATAATAGTACAGTATTAGTTGTGATGTGTTTGGCTGTATGGCATATCTATCAAAATCAGTGTAACACTCTAACTTATTTTTATTGAATTCAGATAAGAAATTTTCTAAACCTTTCTCATCCACGATATAACAGTCTATCAAGGCAAAGTTACTATTTTTTTTTTTTTTAAGTTTCCTGGAATGGTATAAAAATAATAGGGTGCAGTATTTTAATGTATACACCTATACCCCTAAAACTCCTGCTTAAATTCTGATGGTTTCTAGGTTGTAGATTAGTTCCTAAATGATTATGTGGTTACCAAGAAGATGAAAATTCCTATCATTGGGAAAGACCGGAAAAAAATTAGCTGTATAAAAGACTCAGACTTTCTTTGTCTTTCTTTCAAAACTTGTTTGTTACATGCCTGCCTCGTTCTTATCCCTTCCTGGACCTCGCTTGGCAATTCTGCTTTCTCTTCCACTCTAGTGTCTGGCTAGAAAGATATTGCGGCCTAAATGTGAATGATATATAATTCTCTATAGAAGTTACCCAGTCACTGAGCACATTTACATGCAGAAACAAATAGCCTGTCCACACAAGAGAACAGATGCAGAAATATGCAGCTAAGCCAATAAAAGTTTATGTCCTGTTGTCTTCTGTGTTGCCAAAAATAGTTCTGAGTTACAAAGTAACTCACACCATTACACTGCATATGGAATTAAAAGAAATTCATTACCAACAATAAATGGACACATTCAGTATTCCATTCAAATTCTACTTGAGTAGTGAGCCAATTTTTTCTCCCCTTGCTTGTTTTACATAAAAGGTGAGGTGATAAAGTAACTATGACAATCTAAAATAACTGTGAAACTGTTACTGAACAACTGCTGTAACTCTTAAAGAGATAGTAATCCTAACTCAAGAAGTGGATTTCTCTTAAATTGCGGAATATGCTACAAATATTTTTCAAAAAGAATAACAGATGAAGGGGAGAGTCAGCCTCCTAAATGTGGGTGTCTAGCACAAGCTAAGTTCCTCTTTGGCCTCCAGTTGCTTGCTCACATACTTGCTCCAGAAGTACCTGTATTTCCTGTGCAAGGGTGACTGGCTGTCCCAGATTTGATGACATATTCTAAAAGCTACTGGATAGGTATCAGCTTGAAGCTGAAAGAGGGGAAGTTTAGAATAGATATTAGGAAGACATTCTTTGCTATAGGGTGGTGAGAGACTGGAACAGGTTACCCGGAGAACTTGTGGACTCCCCATCCCTGACAGTGTTAAGACCAGGATGGATGGGGTTCTGACGAGCCTGATCTAGTGGAAAGTGTCCCTGCTCATGGAAGGGGAGTTGAACTAGATGATCTTTAAGTTTCGTTTTAACCCAAACGATTCTGTCATTCTGTGATCATGCCTTCACTTGCATGCTGGCAATAGAATCACTACCAAATAACCCATTTGATATTTGTTAGAAAAAGAAGGCTTATACAAAACATACAAAGGCCCCATCAAATGTACTGTATACCTCTTGTTTAGTCCTCAGAGTAGAATTTCATACACAAAGCTGCATGTAGAACTGTAATGTCAGAAAAGTTATACAATTATCTTTTTGTCTCTTTGCCATGGAAAATAAGTGGTAAAACCCGTATGATCAACTAAACTGTTAAAATACTTATTCAGACAAAAATCACACATTCTTCTTTGAACATTAACTCTTGTAGGTAGATTTGCCTCACAAAACATGGTTTGTTTTCAAAATTTATAAAGCATTTGAAAATATAAAGGGTTACATATAAATCACAGAGAAGAAAATCATAATTTTAGCTAGGTAGAAACTTGTCAATCTATCTAGTTCTTATCTATAAATAAAATCAGATTGACACTTGATAATTGAATTCTTCATAACTATAACTATTGACAACAACTTATTTCTCCTATTACTCATATGCTAACGCCTTCTGTCTTGCAGAGTTTTTGATTACTGACAGTATAAATTATATTTTGGGGTTTGGGGTTTTTTTTCTGTGTGTTAAAGATGAGTGTAGTTTTAAGTGATTAATGCTACTTTTTTTATTTTGGGAGGTATGTAAAAAAAAATTAAATTTAAATTTAAATTTAAAGAGAGCTCTTATCAGAAATAGCCATAAAATAGCTTCCATGATGTTGCACAAATATCTATCTGATACACCTTTCAGATGACCACAAGTATTTTTTTTTATTAATGAACATCTACAAGCTAGCAATTTTCAGTTTTGAAAACAGAAATTCTCTGTCACCTTTTGCAATGAATTCAACAAATGATACAGTTATACACAAGACTCCTGGGTACACCACCAAAAAAGAAAAAAGTGAGAGTTTTAATGGCAGATGTAGTGTAATGGGCAATTAAATAAGATAACAAATATACCTACTTTTTTGAAAAATACTGGCTGGGGCTGTGTTGGAGTATATAACACTAGACTGAACAAGGGGACAATTCATCAACTATACATTACACATGATAAATATTGATAACGTATTTAGTAGTGTCTCGCACTAAATATTACACAGAATATTTGAAAGCAAGTGTCAGTGACACTGTTTGTTTTACTTATGGAAAGGAAGCCTTTATTTCTGGATGAATAGATAAAGCCACACCAACCTCTAAAAAAAAAAAAAAAAGAAAAGAAACAAAAAACTGCTCACATGTTGAAGACTGCCCTTCCTCCATAGATCTACCATCACAATCTTTCTCTTAGGTTTCTTTTTTTTTTATTTGTTGTTGTTGGGGTTTGTTTGTTTTTTTAATTTAGAGTAAAATCCACGAGTGCCTGCTGTTATAGCTGATGAAGGACAGACATGATAAATTTGAGGAACCATCTGTTGCTTAATAAAACACCATAGCAGTGTCAAGAAGTAATTCTGGCTAACAATATATTCCTCTAGAAACAAACAACAAAAAAAATTGCTGCTGTAGAAACTAAAGACAATAGCTCTTAAATCTTTGTGAAAGATTGCTTGTGTGTCTGAATTAAAAATTAGGAAAAAGTAACTTGTGGAATGACAGTATAATTTCCATCTCCTTAGAAAAAATACTATTTATTCTTCTAAATTTCACTTACAAATTATAGAGATGATAAAATGATAATAATCAGACAATATGTGCAATGCCATACAGGCTTTATCTGAAGACTATCTATACCATTTTCAGCTTCATAAGTTCATTATGTGAAATAACTGTTTCTTTATGGTTCTTAACACCTTTATTTTTTCGGAAGTTTACTTCACAGTAAACAGACAAATAGATAAAAGATCTTAGGAAAAAGTACTGATATATAATAAGTGGATTTCATTTTCTAACTTCACCACAATATATTCTGTGAAAGAGGACTTCAGTAGTTCAGGACGTGAATAGGATTTATACATGAAGTATTTAAGAAATATATATATTTGGTGTATAACAGAAGGAGAATCATAGAATGTTAAGCGCTGGAAAGGGACTTAAGGATCATTTAGCCCCAACTATCCCCCACCTTGCCATGGGCAGGGACTCCTCCCTAGAACAGGTTGCTCAAGGCCTTATCCAAAACATTACCAAGGTCGGGGTATCCATGACTACCTGGGAAATCTGCTTCAGTATCTCACCACCTTCACAGTAAAGAATTTCTTCTGTATGTCTAACCTAAATTTCCCCTCTTTCAGTTTGTAGCCATTACTCTTTGTCCCATCACTACAGTTCCTGATAAAAGAGTCCCTCTCTGTCTTCCCTGTAGGCTCCCTTCAGATCCTGAAAGGTTGTCATGAGGTCTCCAAGCAACTTTCTCCAGGCTGAACAGCCACAACTTTCTCAGCCAGTCTTCACCATGGATGTGCTTCTGTCCTCTAATCATCTTCTGGCCTTCCTCTGAACTTGCTCCAACTGTTCCATGTCCTTCTTATTCTGGGAGCACCAGAACTGTATGCTGTATTCCAGGTGGGGTCTCACAAGAGCATAGTAGAGGAGGAGAATCACCTCCTTTGACCTGCTGGCCACTCTCCTTTTGATGCAGCCAGGGATGCAGTTGGCTCTGTGGGCTGTGAGCACACAGTCCCAGCTCATGATGAGTTTTCCGTCAACCATCACCTCCAAGTCCTTCTCCACAGGGCCACTGTCAATCAGTCATCTGCCCAGCCTGTAGGTGTGTCTGGGATTGCCATGATCCAGTGTAGGACTGTTGAGGAATACATTTGGTGCAGGTAGCTTGGAGTACAGCTGCAGTGCAAGTGGCAGGCTGAGCTCTGGGGGCAGGACACCGGGCTGAGGAAAGAGGTCTTGAACTGCTGATTATCTGCATAAAAAAAGGGCACAGGAACCTGTGGCCCAGCCAGGTGACAGGACACTCAGTGATGTGTCAGGAGCCAACAACCCCCAGACTTTACTGCACTTAGACTGTAAGGGTATAAAATCCCAGGGATTCCTTTGTTCAGGGTCCATTCCCAAAGGCACCCAGCTCGAGCTGATATTCTGTGATTTTATCATTTAGTTACGGCACCAGGAGTAAATTATTTTAAGGATAGGGACATTTGAGACTCTGCTATGGAAAACTTAAGCTGATAAGCAAACCTGGTCTGATTGTGTGAGTGTGGGTTGTGTATCTGCAGAGGGGCTTCAGTCCCAGCTCTCGTGGTGTCAGAATGACTGCTGGAGTGGCTCCTGGATAGTCATAGAGGGAAGTTTCCTTAACAAGGACCCTGAATTTCACTTTATTGAACTTCATGAGGTTTGCATCAGCCCACCTCTTAAGCGTGTCCAGGTTCCTCTGGATGACATCCCTCCCCTCCAGTGTGTCGACTGCACCACACAGCTTGGTGTCATCAGTGAACTTGTTGGGGGTGCACTGTTCATGTTGCCAACAAAGTTGCTGAACCTTAGTACCAGCCCCAGTAACAACCCCAGGGGACACTGCTCATCACTGGACAATGATCTATCTATTATGATTTCTGAACTATCTGACAGATAACAGAAAGGAATTATTCATATGCATATGCATTTCAGCAATCCAATTGTAATATTGTGGGACTGTTGAATCTCTGTGTCTTGGAAGTTCAGTCACGCTGTGGACATCTGCATGCACAGTAGGAGGTATCCAAAACTATTTGGAACTAAGATAAATAGTGTCATAGACTGGAATGTTCTAGTGAGGCACCACCGTGTGAATTTGGCTCAGTTGTGCTTAGGAAATCATTGGTGATTTGTGAGAAAGCTAAGGCCACATCAAAATTTTAAACACATTTTTGAGATAGTAATAGTTGGCAGATGAAGAATTAAAGAGAAAATATGTGGACAAGAAAACATATAAATACCTTAGAAATAAGTAGAGAATCAGAAAATGGTATCTCAGCAACATGATGATCAGCATGTTCACTGTAAAATGCCCACACAAGTCAGAGACAGGCTGCTTTAAAGGAGAAATAATGTTAGGTATGCATAATTATATAAATATATAATGAGAAACAAATGACAAATAAAATTACAACTACTACTGTAAATTTCCTGTGAGGCATGAAATACTTTCTGTTCTTGTTTATTTCTATGAATGCACCAGAACAATCACATCGAACATTGTGAAAAACACAACAGCTTGACCCAGCTCTCTCTGAAGTAATTTACCTAAATGTGGATTGAATTAGAACTGGACTAATTAGTCACTGAACACAAAGTAGGTCATTTCTACGTAGTTAACCATTGAAGAGGATCTTTAAATAAGAAAATTCACAGCAGAGTGGAATACGTGTTTTTTTTTTTTCCATTTGCAGGTTCAAAATGCCTAAAATGCATCTAGTATCTAAACAAGAGTCTATTAAAAGAAAAGGTTTATGAAGTTATTAAAAGAAAAAAAGCAAACTCATTGTTCGTTAAACATAGTAAAACAACTATTTTTTCCCTTAAGGAGCAATATCACATGAAGCTAAACATTGTTATTGAAAACACATTAAAACAATTATTGTCTTCTTCTGCCTGATGAGAAAATACTTTTGTGCATTTTTATCCAAAACTACTTATTTTCTTGTTAAAAAAATTATTCTCTCTATTACCAGCACGGATTGATTTTCAAGAATTCAAACAAACATAATGGAGAGGAGCAGACAGACTTTGTACTTGTGTTTCAGAGATGACTGAAATTCTCTACATATCACAAGTGAACACATAAAGCACTCACTTAAATTTTATATTTTTAATTTGTACACTGAGAACTTATGATTTAAAATATATCAGAACTTATATAGCTATAAAATGATTCTTGGAGTCTTTCTAACCAAAACTCACCAAACTAATTAGCTCTTGATACTAGTATATTGGAAATATATGTATTTAGAATTACTTTAAAAATACAGCATGGGGGGTGGGGGGAGGAGGAAATAAAATTTTCACATTGAACAGCAAAAAAACACAGCAAGATTGTGCAGCCATTTGGAACTTTGTTTCTTCCACAACCTCTTGATTTCTTTCCTGGTTTCCCATCATAGAAATGCTGTAAGGAATAGAGATTGCATATGCCTCCAAAAGGCTTTCTTTACTTGTCAGGTGGGGAACCTTTTAGAGATGTTGGTTCTGAATGATCTCAAACTAAAATAAGAATCTATTCTTCATCTTCTGGTTTTGGGGTAAGTTCTAAAAGCATTTCATAGAAAGGGTGATACCTTTTATTTTTTGTTCAAAGAAGTAAGGAAATATCACTGATTACTTCTTAATGATGGAGTCCAGTACCATTAGTATTTGCCAGATGTGTTTTGAAAGCATTATGAATGTAATGTGTCCAAAAACAAAACAGAAGAATGTTGGGGTTTTTTTCTTTTTTTTTAATTGAGACAGTGTTGAATTATGGTTAAATTCTTAAAAGATTGACATGTAAAAATGCAAAAATCTCAGGCAATGAAGAAGCTCCTGAAAGTACAGAGCTTAAAAATTTCCTCTGTTATGCAGAAATGAGGCTTTACAGGATCTTTTGCTCTACAGGATCTCTTTTTTTTTTTCTTTTTTTTTTCTTTTTTTTTTTTAATTAGATGCCTTAGTTCTGCTTGTAGTAAGTATTATTGTTTTATTTTGTTTCCATATACAGGGTTTGAATTTGTCATAATATATCACAGTGTGTTCTCATAATGAAAAAAGGAATATGTATAAACAATATTGTATGTTAGTAGAAATGCTTTTGTGTTTTGTACAAGGTTTCAATCTCCCTGTAATATAGCTCTTCAAATTCATGCTGGCAAAATTCCAAAATCTGCTCATTTAGTTGATTATAAAGCAGTCATTCTGAAAACAAAAAACAGTCCTCCAAGACTGTTGTTGAGATCTGATACTGGAAATTCTTAAATTGCAGGCAAAAAAAAGTTGTTCATAGAGCTGAAATAATTTTGTAAATATAATATTTGTGCAAGAATAATGAAAATAAAGAAGTGCAGGTATCCATAAGTTTTCCATAAGTATCACTAGGAAGATAAGTTAGAAATACTCGTGTGTAAAACAGATAATCTGGCAACACATTAGGCCCTCAAATTTCAGTTTTTAATTCATTCAAATGGGTAGGGTTTTTTCTTACATACTATGGATATATTGTATCTACATATAAATCACAAATGAAGCTAGCTATATGTTGCTAATATACGTGAGCAAATGTAAGTTGGAGTGAGAAAGGTAAAGTTTCACACCACTCAGTTTCTCTTCAGGCTTCTGAAAGGCACTTTGAACTAAATGAAGCTCAGTCAATGTGTTCCACATGATTAAAAGGATGAGCACAGTCATTAACAAAACTGACTAATGGACTAGAGGGTTCTAAAACTCCCAAATGCCATCATGATGAAATGAAGGCATTTTTTTATTAATTTTCTTGCATAGATCTTCGCTGGAGAACCAGGAATCTGTTATTACTTTGGAACTTCCCAGGCTGTGTAGGTGTCATGGGTGTAGAGTGATATTTCTTATCCTATAACTATCACTCTTTTCTTTTGCCTTCTAGCTATAATACAAAGGGTAACATCTGTTTCATATTTCACAAGTTAAAATATAAATTCAAAGAATAAACAAGAGAGCAAAGATGTATACATAATCTACCTACATACAATCTTTGTCTTTGACCAATTAAAGGATTTAGCCATTTATCTAGAACATAAATTGTCAGTTACTTAAGGTTCTGTAGAATATAAGTTCAGTTTCTTATGCAGACTCTGTTTCTAAAGTTAACCCATGTTGCTGGGTTAAATATTAGGTTTTAAAAGTTATAGGTGAGCATCAAATACTTAATTAAATAAAGATATATACCTCCATATTCTAGAGGAAATATCTGTTCTGATGCCAGATTTTGATTCTACTTCTATGAGAGAGCATGATTTATGAAACAGGAACTACATTAAATAAGGGAAATGGCTTCTTAAACATTATGAGTTTATTAACTCTGGAGTGAAAATTTATATTTTTAGTAGCAAAGACTGCAAAGTGTTTTCCCATATAGTTAATCCATCTTCCTACTATGTAAATTCAGAAATTGATAATCACAAATTTATGGATCATAACCTTCAAAGCTTTTGGACTTATTCACCTTGTGGCTATGATTGTATCTTCACCACATTAAGAGTTAAAGATTCTCCCGTAATTTATTCATAATCTGTGTTTCCACCTGGTGCATTTTTAAATAGAAGTAAAATACCTGTTTCCCTGCCTTCATTGATAAAGTAGTAATAGCTCCTAAGAGAAGAGTTTCAACATACTATGTTTTTAATAGTTTGCAGCAGCAATAGTATCCAGCAGGACGACAGTGATCATCGGCACTGGTGAGGCTACAACTCCAATCCTGCAACTCAGTTCTGGGCCCTTCGCTACAAGAAGGACACTGAGGTGCTGGAGCATGTCCAGAGGAGGGCAATGGAGATGATGAAGGGTCTGGAGCACAAGTCTTATGAAGAGCAGCTGAGGGAACTGGGGTAGTTTAGCCTGGAGGAAAGGCAGCTCGCAGGAGGGGGCGTGTGTGTGTGTGTGTGTGTGTGTGTGTGTGTGTGTGTGTGTGTGTGTGTG